>VMDR010005411.1:0-51867 GCA_007922815.1 Macrotus californicus
GAAAATATTGCATTAAGTAACTTCTCTGAGGTCACAAATTTATTAGGTGGCAGGCCCAAAATACAAAGTAAGAACTTTCAGATTATAGATCTTATCCATAAATAAAAAGGTACAGTTAAAATGGCATTTATATTCCATATGCAGTGTAAACAAGCTGAAACATGTTTACCTTTCCAATGTATTTCCAATGTACTATTAGTACCTCTAAATAAGAACTGGTGTGTCATTAAAATGTGACACCTTGTTCTTCATGTATTTCTTTCCAAAATCTCTCAGAATGGTTGAATGAACAATATGCTGATGTGAAGACTGAAGGCTGAATGATAATGTGAAAGTAGGAATGACATTGAGAGATGGTAGGGCCAGGATGAGCCCCAAGTGATTATTACCAAAGTTCATGCAGTAAAGAGAATAGACATGGACATTCTCAAATTAGCAGTGTGGAGCTGTGGATGCAAGAACTTCGAGGGAACCAATTTGATTGTTACACAAGCATTTTTCTTAGAAAATTATAAAAAAAAATCAATGGGTAGGCTTTTCTTGTATCATTCAAAAAGAATTTAAAAATAATAGGAATAATACCCCTACTTGCTGTAGAGAAAATTAAGTATGTTATTAAATATTTATTCTAATACTATTTGTTGAGTCCTTCTATAAAAAGAGAAAGCATAACTATTGCATTTGAGAAACTCAGCTTAGTCAGTAAACAAATGCATATTCCAATAACTACAAGTACAGGAAAATCAGAGTTGAGAAGACTGTGTAAAGTGCCAAAGCATAATTGATTATGGAGGCCTGGAGAAGGGAGCAGTAAAGAATGGATGCAAGAAGAATACAGGAAGGAAGTGTGATAAATCAATAGTGGGGTAAGGAGAGGAAATACATTCTAAATAAAGAACTGCCAAAATCAGAGACATGGTGGCTTATAAGAGCATAACAAGTTCAGGGAACTGCAAGCAATTCAATATGACTACACAAATATGCGGTAGATGGAGAAGCGATAAGTGGCAGAATGTGCAGGATTTGGAATTTTATCCTAAGATTACAGAACCATGGAAGATTTTACACATTAGGCTAATCCCTTTGTAGTGTATTGGTGTTCTGGCTCAAATTGGAGTTTGGATGATGATTAAAAGGCTTTTGCAATAGTTCACAGAAAATATGACATGGGCCAGATCTAAAGACATAGAAGTGAAGTTAAAAAGTGAATTTGATAACATTGGTGGGCAGAGTCAATAGGAAAGAGAAAACTGTCGAGTATGCAGGGGGTGCAGAAGAAAGGCTGACTCAGGGAGCTGTGGAACAGGTAGGGAGATGAACACTCACATTGCTGAAGTATGACTTTAATCATCCTATCAATCAGACTTCTAGGACTAAAGAGAGGACAAAGTACAAGTAGAGCCACTAAATTCTAAATGAGTATTTCACCTACATATCTTTTGTCAATTAAGCTTTGACAAAATAAGAATAACCTTGAATTTTCTAAGCTTGGACTTTCATCAAATAGCAGAATGACCACCAACAACTTTGGCAATCCTACTTTGACCCAGAACCTGAGATACCAATTTCCTTGTCATAAGGACTCAGGCACAGAACTCCCTTCTAAACATTGTGCATGATCCACTCTGTCTGACTAATAACCTGACAGTAGATAAAAGAGAAGAGAAGAATTGCCCCACAATAGATAAAGCTGAAGTCAACAAAATATGTTGGATGTAACACCTGTTATTCCATGCATAATGAGTTATTGAGAAGTTTCAAGTTGAATAAGAACCAAAAGCCCCAGCAGAAACTGAAACATCAGCTGAAGGATCTCTCCTCTTACTACACTCAGAATGACCTCTCCTCTTACCTGATCTCTCTGAAATCTTACTCCATGTTGCTGAGCTTGAGTTAAGTACAGATATGACTGTGACTGTTAGCATTATTTGTATATGCTTCAAGCTACTCTGAACAGAGAGATTATTCCTCTTTCCATCTCCACATTTCTTCATAGCTTGATCTCATCTACAATCTCAACTAAGCTCTGGAAATTTAGCTTCATCCCCTGTGCCTGACCTCAGGCCAGTTTTCCAGGAAACTCCCTGTCCTTGGGCCCCTCTTTACCACTGAGGAATCCCAGAACAAATTGGTGGTTTAATGAACTACCATCACCTCACCTTACTTCAAGTTTCCATTCCTTAAAGTGGAAACAGTCATGACTCAGCTACTACATTGCAGTTAAAACCAATAGAATGATGTTGTAAAATGTTCTTTGTAAGCTTAAAATGCTATCCAATTGTGAGGGATTATAACTGCCATCTAAACCTTCTCAACCAGTTTATACATGGTGTCTGAATTACATTAACAATGAACTTCAGTGTCTTCTTTTGTATATGAAGATAAAAGCAGTGCCTTAGAGTGGGTACAAGAACAAAAGGAGTAAACATGTGAAGTATATGACACACTCTTGTAAGCACTGAACACTGAATAAAAGGTGGTATTTGTAGAAACTTTGGTGTTATTGTTACTCATATTGATTTATGTTAAGGTAACCAGTATTTGCTCCTAGCCTATTTACAGGGTATAAATGCAGGGTATTTGGTGGACACTCTGCAGGCAGACTGGACAGAGGAGATGGTGCAATCACACACCGTATGCAGGATGTATTAGGGCACTGCTTGTATAAGTAGTTAGTGTGGCCCAGGCAATGGCCCTTGCTTGGTACTAGTACAGCATTACCCACTGCTAATAAATAGGGCTTGCTGATGCAGTGAGTCTAAGCTTTCTTAAAATTGAGCCTCATGTGTATGTTTTGACCCATCATTGGCAGTGAGTTTGAGTTGCCCATTCTGGACCTTCCTGAGGAGATGGGGTTGCTATAGCAAGTGGCATTATCCTTTCAGGTCTGATAAATGCTTGACCAGCCTTTTATTTCAGATCATAGAACTTAAGAATTGGACTGGACCTTAGAGATCATTTAGCTGAACCCACCCACTCCCCAGAGGATGAGACTAGTACCAAGGAGAGGTGACTCGCCAAACGCTGTGCAGCTTATGCGTAGAGAAACCTGGCAGGGTCTCCTGACTCTCAGCTAGGGCTTGCTTCCTCTTCTATTCTGCAGTTAGTTAATTTGGTCTCTGTTGGCCTTCTGAGGCTGAGCACCTGGGTGGTTTCTTATCTGAGTCTTGGACAGTAGCCAGGCTTGTGGATGGGCAGGGTTGGCTGACTCAGACAGTGGAACGCTTTGCACCTAAGGGGCCAAGCTATAGTTTGAAAGAAGGGTGTGGGCTCTGGGCACTTCCCCATAGCTCCCAAGTTCTGACTGTGGTGAGAGGGGAAGGAGAGAGGAGTAAGGTCTCACCTTGCAGGGCTCCTGCTAATGAGTTCTGGGCCATGAAGCAGGTTTGCTCACCCAACTCAAGGTATGTTTGGCCCAGGTAAGCGGAGCAGAAATTAGGAGAGCATCACTCAACGTGAAGAGAGTGAAAAGAGAGATTTGCTTTTGCAGGAAAAAGTGTTATTATTTTTGCTCATTCATTTTTGCAAGTGATATTTATTGATTACATACCACATGCCAGGAGGCATGCAAATGTTAAAATATACAAAAACAAATAACAAGACCCCTATTATAAAAAAGCAAGAGATGGAAAGTAAATTGTCAAATTTTATGTCATAAGATACATGCTGTAACAATGGTAAGAACCAGGCATGTGAAACTCCATGGGGAACTGGTGTGTATGTTTATGTTGTGTATGTGCACGAAGCTTAGGAAAGTTTTCTTGAAAGTGATGTTTGAGCTGAATCTTTAAAGACACAGAGGAAGTGTAACAACAGAGGAGTGAGACAGCATGGCGGTTCCGGAGAATTAGTAATTCGGTAGGGAGGAGCATAGTATCAGAAATAAGGATTATTAGAAGGTGCTTGGCATGTCACTATCAACCCACTGCAGAAATGTTCCATCTTACATTGTTGTTGGGAAAAGAGAAGCTGGGGAGATCAAGCCATTCTCCCCAAACCTGGGCAATATCAAGCGCCAAACCAAGATTACATTGAACCTCCATTTTTTGTATGCCTCTCAGCCTAGACTCAGAAGGGCTATTTAAACAAAATTATTTTCAAGTCTTCCTCAGTGGAGAGACTGAGCAGTAACTTGTAGCTGGATAACATTTCTTTATGGAAACCACAGCATACATGTTTTTTAAGAACCCAGGTTTATTCCACAGAAAATTACTTCATCTGTAATGCACCTATAACACTGTACCAACATACTTAGAGTAACCAGCTGTCAAGTACAACCAAATTTGTATGGGGAAAAATGTTTAAATTTGGAATGATTGGAAAATCTCACCTTTAGTCTCCTGATGGGAGAGATGAAGACTTCAAGCCAGTACTAACAGGCTTGAAAGTGACGATGCAAAGAATGTGACCAAGAGACACTGAGGACACAGAATGTGTGGGCCAGAGAAATATATACGCACAGGGTTTGATTACTGAGAAACTCACAACTATGTTAATACACATAGTTGATGTAAATCCCATTCCCTGCCTCCAGAATCTCTGTTTTGACTTTGGCTTTATTAATTCTCTGCAGACAGCTCTAGTTTTACTGCCCAAAGTCCACGCTCTGTTTTTGAGATGTATCCATGTTAATATTACTATATGTGAGTTTTGTTTGTAAGTGTCAACTATGCATTCATTTGGTAGACCTTAGATTGTTTCCAACTCTTCACTGATGTAATGCCGCAACGAACATTCTAGTACACATATGTCACTTACAGCACAAATATAAGACCATCTCTTAGGGATAATGGATGGGTCAAAGGCCAAGTTTATCTGCTGCTTTATTAGATATATCTAAATGGTTTTATAATCTTATTTTCCACCAGCAAAATGAAAGAATTTCAATTTTACCACTTACTCTTAAAATAGTATGTGACACAAGGCAAATTGCCATGTAAGTTTTACTATGATTGAGATTAAGGTAATATCTACCTTATGATATGAGTTGAATAGTTTTATGGGCACTCCTTTGTAGGTTACTGTCTCCTTTTCTCTTGCTGCTTTACAGATTCCCTCCTTCTCTTTAATCTTGGGTAATGTAATTATGATGTGCCTTGGTGTGTGCTTCCTTGGGTCCAACTTCTTTGGGACTTTCTGGGCTTCCTGGACTCCCTGGAAGTCTATTTCCCTTGCCAGATTAGAGAAGTTCTCCTTCATTGTTTTTTCAAATAAGTTGTCAATTTCTTGATCTTCCTCTTCTCCTTCTGGCACCCCTATGATTCGGATGTTGGAATATTTAAAGATGTCCTGGAGGTTCCTAAGGCTCTCCTCAGTTTTTTGAATTCTAGTTTCTTCATTGTGTTCTGGTTGAATGTTTATTTCTTCCTTCTGGTCCACACCATTGATTTAAATCCCAGTTTCCTTCCCATCACTGTTGGTTCCCTGTACAGTTTCCTTTATTTCACAGAAATGGAGATCACATGGAGGGTTATAAGCAGGGAAATGGAGGGAGGGAATGGGGGAAAAGGTACAGGGAATAAGTACCATAAATGGTAGGTAGAAAATAGACAGGGGTGTTAAGAATAGTATAGGAAATGTAGAAGCCAAAGAACTTATATGTACAACCCACGGACATGAACATAAGGGGGAGGGGATGCAGATGGAAGGGGGTGTGCAGGGTGGAGGGACATAAGGGGGAAAATGGGACAACTGTAGGAGCATAATCAATAAAATATATTAAAAATAAAATTGGTTAATTTTTTTAAAGAACTGACCTTTGATTTTGTTGCTTACTTTCTTTTTAAGATTATTTTTGGCTCTTAGCATTTGTGTTTCCTTCCTCCAAATTTCTTTAGTTTTACCTAGTTCCTCTATTTCTTTCTTGAGCTAATGTGATTTGCTTATTAACTCATTATTTCAGAATGTTTCATTTGTAAAATATATTTTTGTAGGATTTGGGTGTGGGGATTTCCTTATGTAGATGTATTCTAATTTCAATCCATTTGTTTAAGGTTATTGATTCTTTAAAACTTTGTGCAACTTCCTTTGTGATCAATTGCTTGTATAGTAGCAAAAAAAAAAAAAACTAGTTTAGATCAACTAGTTAATTTTGTCTTCAAATCTATATTCAGTACTAAATTTTGTCTGATTGATAAATCAGTTGCTGGTATATGTATGTTAAAAGTCACTCATAGTGATTATGAATTTGTCCAATTGACCTTGTGAATTATGCATTTTGAGGTAATATTGTTTAGCACAATAAGCTTATGATTGCATTCCATTCTTGTTAAGCTGTTGCATTTGTCATTATCAAGGTCAGCATTATGTTGTCTCTGCTGTGTCTTTCTTAATACCAGTGAAGTAAAACAACAACTTGCATTTTGACTTTTAGGAAATATCTACTGAATATCTATCTTACATATTTTGGTTTTCAGACTTACCTATGTGAAGAGTACTCTTGTTTTATGTATTTGCAAAGGTGCTAAGAAAGAATTTTATATGGCTCAGCAGTCCAAAATCATAAAAATAGTGAATTAACTGTGGGAATCCATGGGCAAATGACATTGAATAAGTGGGATAGTGGCAGTGATGCTGGTGGCGGTGTGTGTGTGCACACAGGTGTGTCTAAACACGACGTCACATAAAGAGTTAGGGGCTGGGCAAGTAAAAGCTGGTGGAACTAGCAGCTTTTGAAGTGTGATGAGGTTGTCATGCTGTAAACCTTCACAATTTAGAAAAATGGTGTTGTAATAGTTGTAGGGGAAAACCCTGGAATAATTGTTTGTCATACTCAGTGAAAATTAATTAGCATCAGTTGTTTTAAAAGTAATATTCTTGAAAAATCCCTTTCTTTTCTAAGTTAAACCTCTGCATTGTAATCCGACATATGGTATTAATTTTCTTAAATTCTTATTTCTAAGTAGTTTGACAAACTTTAGTGGTATCTTTGTCGGAATTTTCATGATTTCTATTGATTTTATTTAGTCTAGTATCCATGTGCCCAATGATATCTAATAAATTAATTCAATGTCTACATATATAATATTGTTTTGAAACAGACCCCTCCCTAAGGCTCAGAAAGAAGGAGACCAAAAGGCAACATTTTGTGGACTCAAGAAGCTCACACCTTGGTAGTGGAGACAAAGATGATACAATGTAGAAAATGTGTGATGAGGTTGTGATTAATTCTTCTAAGGCTTGCTAGAAGAGGGCTTGGTGTGAGACAATTTCCTAAATGAAATGTCACAGGAGCCAAAGGTTAAAGAATGAGAAAATTTCAACTGGAGGTTTAAGGAGGGAAGTTTCTTTCATCAGAATAACCTTGGCAAGCAGAAATGAAAAGATGGGAAGTGCTCGGCTAGAGTGGGAAGAACAGGTAATGGTCAGTGTGTCTGGAGTGTGAGGGGCATGGGGAGGACAGGGTTTGACGCAAATAAATAAATTCATAATTATTGTTATATCTAGCACATAGATAAGACACGAGATGCTTACCGTCTGTCAGCACCATTGTCAGTTCTTTACATACGATAACTCATGTAAGCCTTAAAACAACTTTATGATATAACTATTATTATCTCCATGCTATAGATGAAGAATCTAAAGTCCAGAAAATTTGAAAGTCTGCCAAGTTCTCAGAGCTAGGAAGTAGTAGAAATGGAATTAACATCTAGGTATTGGGCTACAGAGCCGAAGCTCTTAAAGACTTCGTATTTCAAGTAACAGCACACTGGGAGGCAACTTTTACAAGATCAGCCGCTATCACTGGAAACATACAGACTCCATTTGTTTTTACATTTCCTTGACATAAACGATTCCCCTAGGACAATGGTTATTTGTCAATACCATCCAGATATAAAGGCCGAGGTAATCCAGATGGGAACTGACAAAAACCTTAAAGCCTAGAAAACCTATTGCTGTTTTTTTAGAATTGAATATTGGTTTTCATGATGAAAAGCTAAACTTTTATATGAAAGCAACACAGTTTTAAAATGAGCACCCGGGATAAAATCTGGAGTCAACCATGTCAGCTGCTCCTGTCTCTGGAGAAATGCAAATCTGTGGATTATTTCAGGCCCTTACACGGCCATAAAGCTCTTATGAGCAAATGTTTTTATTGAAAACTGTTTAAACTACTTTAAGTTAATTTACCATCATATTTCTGAGTTCTGGCCTGAAGCCGGCATCTCCCTAGTCCTAATTTCATCCCCAGTTGAATTCGAATTTTAAACTTCATGTTTCCAATGAAGCTAAGTTCAGCTAAAGGACTTGGAGGAAGCTTCCCCCTGTAACTGTTCCACACTTAGGTCGTGCTGTGCCAAAACATGCAAATAACACACATTTCTTCCTGAACAGGGATCCAGTTCACTTTGTCCACGTCAAGTCTCTTTAAAACTACAAAATGGATTTTAAGAAACCCAATGTCCATAGAGCTCACTCACATCATTGCCTGTTTTTTCTTGAGCTACTTCCTGATAGTTCAGTGACTGCCTCTTTCGTAGGAAAGTCCAAACCCCAGGTCTACTTTCGAGCCTTTCCGTGATTCTGGGTACATCGGTTGAATGGAGATTTCCCTCTGAATACTCTACATCCTTGGTCTTTCAGACTTGACCGATGTTTTCTCACCCTCTGAAATATCTTTCCCAATTCTTCCCACCCCAAGTTTCACAAAATTTTACCCAAATTGCATGGCCCTACTCAAATACCTTTCTGCTCCCAGAATTGTGTTTTTTTTCAACTTCATATCCAATTCACCTTTTAAGGGCCTCTAAGAAACCTCTCATCAAAGCTCACTTGGAATTGCATTATCTGATAAGTAACTAACATGTGTGTCCTTCCCTCCCACCCCAAATGTGAACCCCAGCCCCTGCGTTGACTCACATTGTTTGCACAGAAGTTTTCGTGGTGGTTCGTACAGAGCAGGTGCTCTGTAATAGAATAACAAAACAGATGTGCTGAAATCTACAGCTTTACCTTTGAGAGGACAGACTAGTGGAAATATAGCTAAACCATAAACAACAACAACAAAAAATATCCCTTAGGTTCAAAGCCTGGATCTACCACTATTCTTTTGCAATGTCAGACAAATAACTTTGTCTCTCTAGGTCAAAGGAGAATGTATTAGATAACCTCTAAGATTCCTTCTAATATTTGAAATTTGTCATTCTATGATTTCCCCAGTAAATTATGGACATAAAATACTGATAACTCCTATCTCAACCCCTCATCCAGCTTCAGAAATTCTATCTGAGACTATGATCCACAAAACTTTATTATACGGCGGCAACTAGTGAATCTGTACCATATAGTCTTATATTTCCTGACATTCTTGGCAACCTGGAGACCAAAAGCAAAACCAACCAACCAAACAAAACCCCCCAATTTTAAAATTGGGCTCTTAAAAAGAAGTTGAATGTCGATTTGGAGGCAAAGCCTCATTTCACGGAAGAGGAAACTTAGGTTAAGAGAGGTAAGTTACTTTTGCCCGTCACACAAAAATAGTCATTAGCAGAATACACGCTTCACCCCAGAGCTCTCATCTCCCAGGAAGAGCTTTTTCCATAGGAATTAAGAATTTCAATATTTAGCTGACTTAAACGGCTGAGTGGAAGGTAATGAAGAGGAAAAATAAAGAAACAAGGATGTTTTTAGAGCTTCATCTGGGGAGCTTATATGTGGTGGAAGTAATCACTGGGCTTTTGAAAGGCACTATAATTATAGTATATGTGAGATGTATTTCAAACATGCAGGTGGGCAAAATTTTAAATTTGCTTTACTTTTATATCATTTAACTTACTGTACGTGTTGGGTTCCTGTTCTACTAGGTGGGGAAAACTTAGTCTTGGTCACTTCAGGGTTCCTCTCCTCATTCTAGGTTTCCATCTATGTGCTGAAGGATCTATTTTTTAAGACAGCCTTCTAGGCTGTTGGGTTGAGTTTGGATCATTGATCTACCACTAGTTGTATAAACTTGGTTAACTTAGTTTTTCTGAGCTTTGTTTCCCACATTTATAGAATGACACAAATCATGTCTTACTCCATGCGCTTGTGGTGAAAATGAAATAAATAAGCCAAGATTTTAGTACAATGCCTGATATAGACTCTTAATAAATGGTAGGTACTAATAGTAAAGAAAATAATTAATTTTTCTTTAATTCTAAGCTGATACTATAGACCAAACCTCTCTACAGATATATGTAGTTTTCTGAATGTAGTCATCAAAATCTACCTGGAAAGTTTTGAATACCTGTCTCCTCATTCTGTGTATAAAACACTATAAAAATCAGAAGCAGCAGAGTTCAATGAGCTATAAAAAATTGTTATTTTGAATAATATAGATTGTACTATATTTATTATTCACACTTTTAAATGGAGTATTCCCTTTTAAAAAGGATCACATTGGAGTAATTTTTGTTATTACTGTTCTGATTCTTGTTTTGTTTTCTTTTTTGTTATGTTTTGTTTCGCTTCGAATTTGTCAGCTTTTTGCCTCCAGTGATGTAAACAGATGAAGCTGGAAATGCCTGGAAACGAGAATTTGTCAAGGTAACTCTTGCCTTGCCCTTTCTAACTGCCAGGCTGAGAGATCCAGCTGGAAATAAGAGCAGCTGCCTGCGGTGCCCTAGTTTAGGGCACTTCAAACACAGCTTTAGCTTCATCCCATTTTAAGTTCAGATATTTCAAGATCCCATGGAATGGGACACGACCCATCTACTTTATATTTGGATGCTTCTTTTACTGAAGATAGACTGCAGGGGGAGGGGTGGGGGAGGGGATAGAAGGGATGGAGTAATAGCCTCTAGATGCCAGGTCAATGCTATCTGTATTTTTAGAGTACCTTTCACTTCCAAGAATGTGTCCACTATATCTCAGTATTCACAGTCATATCAGACTCTCAAATATTACATGGTTTTAAAAAAGTTAGATGGTGGTATTTCAGCTGAGTTGAAAAAAGGTAAATTCAATTGGGAATTGGACCTGTCCTGCTTTGGGGGATGCTCACCTCACAGAGAACCTTCCTTCTTAGGGTGAAGGGACCCACCATTCCACCGTTCTGCTAACAACCTATTTTTATGTTCAGGAAATAGAGTTATTGTAGAACCATGGAAATGGATATGGAAAGAATTCACAAAGCAATCCATTCCAGCTCCAGGCCACTTAAGAAGAATTTTTAGTCTGTTTTTGCAATGGTGGTAATAGCCACCTGCATTCCCCTCACTGTGTGCTGAGCTGATTTCACCCAAGGCTAAAATTCTGACAATTTCATAAACAAAAGCATGGAGGTGTTAATGGCCTATTCACAGTTAGATTTAAAAGGATGGCTTCCCATGAAAGGGACGATTTTCTATTGCCATTTTCTTTAGTGGGGCAGTTATCTTTTGGTAAACAAAATCCCAAATCATGATACAATGAGACACCACCAATTAAAATATGTATGAAAGGCCCTGGCTGGTGTGACTCATTGGATTGAGTGCCAGACTGTGAATCAAAGGGTCGCAGGTTTGATTCCCATTAAGGGCACATGCCTGGGTTGCAGGCCAGGTCCCCAGCATGGGGCATGTGAGAGGCAACCACACATTGATGCTTCTCTCACTCTCTTTCTCCTTCCCTTTCCCTCTCTGTAAAAATACATAAATAAAATCTTTTAAATTAAGTAATTAAGTAAGTAATTAATTAATTAAAATATGTATGAAAGGAAATACTCATCTTGTCATTATCATTCTGAATATCTATAAAATAATCAAATCTGAGGTACAGAGTCATCAGAAAAATTGATCTCTAAACCAGTCTCACAATTTTACTAAGGATAAAGTGAGGGCCTAGGGAAATTACAGGACTTGCTTCAGGATTTCTAGAAAATTACTTGTAGGATTCTTCACTGATCTACAACTAAGAGATCTTTATATTGTACTGTACATACACATGTATAAAAGCTTCATTTATAGTATCAGCCTTAAAGTAAGGGGAATGACTTACAGTTAGAGAAAAATACACTATCAAATAACTGTTTAGGAACATTGCAAATAGCTGATTGAAGTTTACAAGTATT
This sequence comes from Macrotus californicus, assembly GCA_007922815.1. Classification (NCBI taxonomy): domain Eukaryota; kingdom Metazoa; phylum Chordata; class Mammalia; order Chiroptera; family Phyllostomidae; genus Macrotus; species Macrotus californicus. The sequence goes on from VMDR010005411.1 coordinate 12,029, forward strand.
GCTGTCACCCAATAGCTTCAGCAGGATTTGGTACAACATCAGGTGAATTAGAAGTCTCTAAAGAACCTATAATTGAATTACATTTGTGGCAAAATGGTTGGAATTGGGAAAATGACCTGCTTGAAAATGCCATCGACCTTAAGTCAGTAACAGAAAAATAGCCCCTGAGTAGGAAAATCAATAGTATAATATCTGTGCCATCTCTGCCTCTGAATTGTTTCATGAGTTATGGTAATTAGTGAACTTCTCTAGAATGAAAGGATTTAATTAAATCATACCTAAGGTCCCAGGGAGAGCTCCACTAGTCTGCCCAGCTAGCTGTGCTTGCTCAGTCAGTATTCACCAAAGGAAGTTTGCACATGGGCTCAGTGAAAAATTCTTTCATCATATGAAGTTCAGAGCATATCTTTCACTGGAAGAAATGAATGAAGAAGTGTTAACCAGTGTTATTGATTTATTTTATAAACAATTATACTCTATAAAATCTTTGACAGATTATTCCCTAATGTTTTAGAATAATGAATTTACACATTTAGTTTTGAAAGAAGTCAAAGACTTGAAAAATAATATTAGAATAAGAAGCCCCCTATTGAAATGGCCTCTGTTCACAGAATTTTTAGGCTGAGAATTTACCAACATTGAAAACATAAAACAAAGGGTAGATGAAGGGGACAATGACGAAAATGCTGTGGGCAATTCTTAAATTGAAAAGTTCCTGCAATGTATCGAAGGCCCTGTGAAGCAAAAGTGATCTACTTGCTGTAGACAAATAATCTTTTTTATTAGTATTTTATTTTATTTTATTTTATTTTATTTTATTTTATTTTATTTTATTTTATTAAATGTATTGGGGTGACACTGGTTTGCAAAACCATACAGGTTTCAAGCATACAACTCAATAAAACATCATCTGCACACTGCATCACGCACCCATTGCCCCAAACAAAGACAGCAGTGTGGCAATAGCCAGAGGGAAAGGTGGGTGGGGAAGAGATGGAGATGGGCAAAGGGGGAAGATGGGGATGGATAGACCAATAATCTTAATATTGCACAGAGTGCTTGGACCAGGTGACACTCTTGCTCTTTCCTTAGCATAATGTTTTCAAAATCCTAATTTGAGATGTTTAGCAGTATGGAAATATGTTTGATTTATAACTTATGTGAAGTGGTAAATAGTATTTGTTTCACTGAGATAGGCATCACAGTCAATATTTCTGGAAGGCATTTATTCACATAAATTCTTTTAAATGTGTACCTTAAATATTGAACTGTTTGTAATTAAGAAATATGGTTATATTAAAATGCAATCTAAATATCTGTCAGACAAGACGCTTTCATAACTTTGAGATTAACAAAATAAAATTTGACTTCCTCTCCTGAAGTTTTCTTTTTTATATATTTTATTGATTATGCTATTACAGTTGTCCCATTTTTCTCTCCTTTCCTCCCCTCTGCCCTGCATCCCCCCTCTCACCTGCATTTCTCACCCCTTCCTTGGTTCATGTCCACGGATCGTACGTATAAGTTCTTTGGCTTCTCCATTTCCTGCTTTGTGCACCTACTTTAAAAATGTTTATCACAGCACCTGTAACTCATTACTATACCCACTTGTTTACAGGCTTGACTTTCTCCGCTGAACTTGTCTTCTAGAAATGAAACCACATCTTATCTATCTTACATACCCAGATAAGTCTGCTTCCAAGACATATTAAATGATTTTAAAGTAATTAATGAAAATTAAGGTCTGTATTTTGATGACATTACATCTCTCATTACATTTGGGTGACACCCATAAGTGTGAACTTAGTCCATTATCCAATCGGATCCCATATCTCTAATGTGAAGAACAAGAACAACAGCGATTACTCTGCAACCTCGTATGGTTATTGTATTCATCAAATAAAAAAGAGGGTGTGATCATGTATTATAATTTTAATCGGCTCTAAAAAGGAAGTTACTATATAATTCAATTTTTCATCTTTTTTTTTTGTGGTCATCACTTACTAACAAAAAAATATTGAGGCACTAAGAAGAAAACTAAATTAGGGTAACACAGGGTTGTGCTTTGGGCATTAAGAAAATTATTTTTTTCTTTAACCAATATGACATTGACCACTTACCAGAGTCAGCACCTAGAAATGTGAGAAGTAAGCGCAACTGAAGTGAAAATGTGACCAGGCAGTTCACTGGTTGCACACGTTTCCTCACTGCTGATGGTATGACTCTGCTCCTTCAGGCTGCTTTAGCTTGGAACGTGGGTGTGAAGGGTAGACAACATCACAGACTCACAGATTCTGGTCACTTTCATTCTTTATCACGTAGATTCTTCGCTTATATCGTTATCTTTATGCCTTTTCCATAACTGGTGAAATTAGTGGCCATCAGTGTGCCTCTCTCAAATCGCCTTTAAACATATTACTTGCTGAATAAATCCCCATTGGTTAGTTTATTGGCTTACATTGCTTTCAAGTTTTTTGTATTTTTATTATGGCTCTTTTCCTCAAATCTCTACGCTTGTTAGTTTTACAGTTACCCCAATGAAAGGTTGGAAACTCCCTAGATCCCAGCCTGGGGTCATTTAGTATGTGGAACCACCATGTAGGAATCAAACATTCAATGGAGTTGCCATGTTTCTGTAACTTAGACCCACTGGGGACAATGCTTTGGCAATTATCAAGTCCATTATTCTCAATTTAAGGATTGGAGGGAGATGTTCACTTAGCTTATTAGTGGCAATTGGAATTAAACTTTAGTTTGTGGGTTCTTAATGTGGAGCTCTTTCCACTGAACATTTTTATCTCCTTTTCTAGAGCTAAAGTTTTAAATACTCAGAATTGTTCAATACCTTTAAATGACCTGGTGTAAATTCCAGGCACCAGTAGGCTTCATTCCTCCTGGGGTCACCCCAACACACAACCCTAAGCCCGTTGTTTTCATACCAACCCAGGACGGAGGAAGGTATCTGTGTTGCTGAGTGTGTGTACGTTGGTTACTACAAGTATCTGCAGTTTTAAGGACTGTGCATGGATCACATTTCCTTGCAAGTTGCACTGCAGTGACCCAGACACAACACTGACAGCTGTGGTGTAAATAAATAAAAACAGTATTTTGATCCTAATGGGGGGAGGGGTAGTGAGATGTTGAGGACAAGAAGAAAAAGAGGCAGACAGAATGAAACAGCCACAGCTGTGAAAAGAACAGATGCTGGCCAGGAGAGAGGGAGAGAGGGAGAAGGGGAGGAGAGAGATTAGGGTTCCACCAATGTCAGAAATGTTGAGGCTCTTGGAAAAGGATACACATACTTGGGACAGGTGGGAAGTGTTTACATTAAAACCAGAATATCAAATGCCTTCCTAAATGCTAGCCAGATCATAGAAGACCCAAGTTGACCCAAAGGAAAAAAGTTGAAGTCCTTGCCCAGAGAGCCCATTACAGATAGAGCCTCCAGAATTCTTTATATTCCATTCAAATTACTGGATATCAGCTGTGAGTCGCTGGATATCAGCTGTGTGCATCAACACACTATGCTGAGTGCCAGTGGCTCTCAAAGTGCGGTCCCCAGAGCAGCACCAGCATCACTAAGGAAACTGATAGAAATGCAAATTTTCTGGATTCAGTCAGACCTACTAATCAGAAAGCCTGGAGGTAGGGCCTGACACCTGCATATAAACAAATCTTTCAGGTAATTTTGATGTATGCTCAAGATGGAGAACCTCAACTCCATGTGCATGCTACTGCTCAGCTTCCTCAGGGTTCTCTCTAATCCCATCACTTTCAGTCAACAAGCCTCCACTCAACCTTCCACCTTGGTCCCTCTAGGTTCTGCAGGACCCATGCCCTGACCTCACTGAGCACTGGCCTCCCCATAGGGGCAACAAAGGCTGCAGCATGTACTTTCAACAACTGGAACATCAGACCAACTAAACCCACAAGACAAAATCCTGAAATGCATGCACTGAGATTCTGTTTAGTAAATGTCGTCCAACACCCACCCTCGACTAGATTGGCCCAGCACAAGGACAGCAGCTTCAGTCATCAAGGCCATTTGTAATAACTTTCTGCAGTGCCTGTCATTTAGAAAATACAAAACACTTTTCATTAAGTTACTAAACTTGAGCACATTGATGTCTAGAGGCTATTTGGAAAATTTGGTGGGAGGGAGTTCAGTTTAACATCAAGAAAAACTCATTCTCTATACCTTGACATTGTTTTCGGGTGTTGGTAATGTAGTGTCTAGCTTCCAGTGCTACCTCTTCTATGATCTCTGATCCTTGGCGTTCACTTTTACTCTTTCATCCCTCCTATAAAATGAGGGTCTTGATTGGAGAGGATACTGAAGGTCTTTTTTCAGCTTTAACTGAAAATATCTTTGTCATGGAGTTGGCTGGTTATAGAGCCAATTACAGCAATTAATTAGGTGATGGTTCTAAGTTCAATTCTCTGTGTGGTTTGAAGGGCTGGCTCAGTACAGTCCACTCATCTTTAATGAACATGGGTTTCCAGAGGACTGTGGTGGCTCACTCTGCATGACATGGCACCAAGATATCAATCAGCACTTTAGGGAAAATGAATGAAAGTGCATACTGATTTGTACCCCGTAGCGTCATGACCTCCACTGGAAGCGAGTCACAAAACTGTTATCAAAGGAGCTGTCTTAGAGGTAGACTAGAAAGGAGTTTATAAGTTCAAGAAACCTTCTCTTTATTTCTTGGGACCTTTTCCACTAGGTTCTGCCCTTATATTAAACACTTCAGCATGTCCAAGTCCAGTCTCACTTTGCCAAAAGACACAATTCTAAAATTAAAGTATATCAGAACTAAAAATTCCTTTAAAAGGAGAGTGGGAGAGAATGATTATTTATTTAGTACTAACCCTGTGCCAGAAATTCTGTTAGATGCTTTACCGTAACCACAACTCCACTTTACTTTGTGGAGGAAAGCTAGTCTTACCTTTCTCATTTTGTCAAATGGACAACTGGGATTCTCAGAAAAGATACATGAAGTGGCAGGTCACATGATAACCTGGGAATGGACCCAGGACCAGCCAGATCCCCAATCTTTCCAATCTGTTCCATTCCCTCCAAGAGGTCATTAATCTTCCAGAAAGCTTAGAGGCAATACAAAAGGAAACATTACAGACTTTTGACTTTTTTTTTTACTTCTACTGCCCACTATAAAAATAACTTCATTTTAAACTTCAGGAATAATGTAATTCCCAAGGATAGTTAAGGATTCACTCAAAAGAGTACCCAGGCAATTACTTCAGTGTCAGGAATTCTGGGATGGGCTTTCACAAAGATGCAGCTCTTTTGGACTTTGGGAATAACAATAGCCACAGTTTGTAGAATAATAGTAATAGAAAAATGCTTACTATATTTCAACCACTGTGGCACTGCCTACTTTAACTCTCAAAATATTAATTCACATGGGCAGGTAAGAAATATTAATACTGTTTCAAAATCAGGAAACTGAAGCTTAGCAAGGTCACAGGACACGCCACAATTCAAACAGCTTGCAAGTATCAAAAGCAGCATTTTGTGTTTAAATTTTTTTGTATTTTTCCATTATCCCCCTCTATCCACCCCCCTGAAGTCACCACACTGTTGTCCATGTTCATGAGTCCTTTTCTCTTTTTGTTTGATCCCTCCACTGCCTAACTACCCCACCACCACTAGCTGTTATCCTGCTCTCCATCTATAAGTCTGTCTCTATTTTGCTTGTTAGTTCAGTTTGTTCATTAGATTCCACATATGAGTGAAATCATATGGTATTTTTCTTTCTCTGACTGGCTTATTTCACTTAGCATGATATTCTCCAGGTTCATCCATGCTGTTGCAAATGGTAAAAGTTTCTTCTTTTTTTATGAGCAAATAGTATTCCATTATGTAAATTTCCCATAGTTGTTTTATCTACTCATCTACTGATAGACCTTTGGGCTGCTTCCAAATCTTGGTGATTGTAAATAATGTTACAGTGTAAACAAGGGTGCTTATGTTCTTTTGAATTAGTATTTTGGGTTTCTTTGTATATATTCTCAGAAGTGGGATCACTGGGTCAAAATGTAGATCTATGTTTAATTTTTTGAGATATCTCCATACTGCTTTCCAGAGTGGTTGCACCAGTCTGCACTCCCACCAACAGTGCTAATGGGTGTCCCTTTCTCCACATCCTCACTAGCACTTGTTTGTTGATTTATTGATGATGGCCATTCTGACAGGCATGAGGTGATATCTCATTGCAGTTTTAATTTGTATTTCTCTGATGATTAGTGGTGTTGAGCATCTTTTCACACGTCTATTGGCCACGTGTATGTTCTCTTTGAAGAAGTGTCTATTCAGATCCTTTGCATGTTTTTTTAATTGGATTGTTTGGTTTTGGTGTTGAGTTTTGTAGTTTATAAATTTTAGATATTAACCCCTATCAGATGTATTGGTGAATATGTTCTTCCATTCCATGGGATGTCTTTTTATTTTGTTGATGATCTCCTTTGCTGTGCAACAACGTTTTAGTTTGATGTAGCTACGGTTGTTTATTTTTTCTTTTGTTTGCCTTGCCTGGGAGATATATCAGATAAAATATTGCTACAAGCAATGTCTGAGATTTTACTACTTATGTTATCTGCTAGGATTTGTATGGTTTCTGGTCTAATATTTAAGTCTTCATTTTGAATTTATTCTTATGTGTAGTGTAAGGAGATGGTCTAGTTTCATTTTTCTGCTTGTATCTGTCCAATTTTTTCAACACCATTTATTGAATAAACTATCTTTAGCCCATTGCATGTGTTTGCCCCCTCTGTTGAATATTAATTGACTTTAAAGATGTGGGTTTACTTATGAACTCTCTATTCTGTTCCATTGATCTATGTGTCTGTTTTTATGCCAGTACCATGCTGTTTTTATTACTATGAACTTACAGTATATTTTAATATTAGGTAGAGCAATTTCTCCAACTTTGTCCTTTTTTCTCAGGATCGCTATTGCTGTGTAGGGCCTTTTTTGGTTCCATATAAATTTTTGAAATGTTTGTTCTAGTTCAGTGAAATGTGACATTGGAATCTTGATAGGAATTGCATTAAATCTACAGATTGCTTTGGATAACATGGACATTTTAATGATGTCATTTCTTCCTATCCACGAACACAATGTGTATATCCATTTGTTTGTATCTTCTTCCAAAAGCAGCATTTGAACAAGTTTGGTGTAATTGCAGATCCTGATCTTCTAACCATTATTGTATACTCTCCTTTGGAACAGATACCTATAATTAATATCTATGCTGTCATTTATGGTTTATGAATCTTAATATCGTCATCTTATTTAACCCTCATAAACATAGGAAGGTGTCATGGTAGGAACTGTTAAACCCCATGTAAGGGTAAAGGATGAAAAAACTGAGACCATGTAAGGCTAAGAAATTGTTCTTGGGTTTTACAGTTGGAAAATGCAGAAACAGAATTTCTGGGCCCCAGTACACTGCATTTGCTCTTACCCACAATGATGGACCATAGCTAACCTTAAGCAGAGGCATGGAAACTGTGTCACAGTGAGGCCTCAGACCAAGTCATTGCATGCAGAGTTACAGGAGAATCCCCTGCCCTTGGGAGAGATGGGAAGGGATAGGGGTATTTCCCTGAGGTCAGGAGTGCTGATAACCAACTACTGAGTCATAACCAATGTTCTCTCCTGTCACCACTTAGTCCCAAGTGGATTTGAAAAACCAGTGAGGCACTAGTCATTCCTGTAAATGTGATGGCCGGTGGGGGTGGGGGGGGGGTGGGAGTGGAAATCACAGCATGGCTGTTGTTTCTACCAACCTACTCGCATCTCTTTTCCTTGAGCTTCTTGCTTTTCTATCTATATGTGGTCCAATGGGATTTTTAAGCTCTGACATCTGCTAATTCAACTGGCCCTGGGTAGCCAGTTTAAGGGGGGAGTGAGGACTCCTCTGTTTCTCCTCTAACACAGCTTCCTCAGTGATAAGGTCATGACTGCCATCGCTGTTGGTTTCCCAGCCGCCAAGTGCTGCCCTCCCTCTAGCTGCATCTGCTGAATGAGTTTTTATCACACTTTGTGGCAAAGCATGCTTTGCAGTCTGATGAGTCTACATCACAAGTTAAAGTAAATTTTAAAAATAGAATATAAAAACTTACATTACATTTAATCCTTAACTGACATTGATTTTTAAATCAATAAAAAGTTTCTTTTTAATAAGAAAGTTTTACAAATTCCAAACTTCTATTCTCTAAAAACAAGCATAAAACAACCAAAAAGAGCAAAGATGGGTTTATATGAACAGAGTCTTTGTATTATTCAAACACTACTTCAATTTGGAAGTTTTCATTGACTTTTAATGACAAGTAAAAGTATTTTGCAGTTACTCCTCTGCTGCTCTAAAATATCTGCGGCCCATCTTTTACTTTTTTCCATATGTCCACACTTACTGGACACCAAAAGCCTAGTTATACACTTGTAAACACATAATTTGACATGCATACTGTCATGAAGTGCTAAGGGACAAATACGTAAGCACCAATGAAAATCCACAAATGCAAGAGCCGATTATCAACCTTTTCTCTTTTCTAGGTACATAACCTTCAGCAACACTTCTAACCGGTCCTCAGTTTTTACGCCTGTAAAATGGAAATAGTCTCCCTCTCTCTCCTTCACAATATCACAGATTTTTATAAAGATTAAAAGGGATCATTTATATTAAACAACTTTGTAAACTATTTAGTCCATGGAGGTAGTTTTACCATGATTATATTTATTTCTCTTTTTGACTTCCTCTTCAAATTATGCTTCATGTAATGTGAATCTGCCACCACATTATAGATGTTGCTCTCTAACTGCCTTGATTTATGTCTTAGGAATATATGACTTGATGGCCCATAAATCTGTTTATTGTTATTATTTGATTGATTTTCTTAGTTACCTGTGATTTGTTACTATTATGTCATTGGTTCCACAGTTGACCATGCCAGATGCCAAGCTCTATTAAGAAGATGCAGGTTAAAATATTATATTTATTTATTAATGACTGAAAGAATTGTTTTTATTTATCTTTTTATTTTATAGGATTTGTACTTTTATTGAAAATGTCACATTCAACTTTTTAATCTGAATATTTTTTCAAGATATCTCATGCTGTGATACCCAGAGCCTGATAGTAAAGTTGTTGCCACAACAACTCTGTGTGTGTGTGTGTGTGTGTGTGTGTGTGTGTGTGTGTTGTAAAGAGTATAGGAGCCAGGAAACATTGGGGACCACTTTAGATTTCTGGCTGCCATAGCCATTCTAAATGTACTGATCAGCGATTCGTATATACACATTCAAAAGGTACAATAATACTTAACACCAACAAAAATTAAAATTGTTTTATTTATTCAACAGTGGCAACTCTAAGAGTTTGAGAGAGTTTATTTCATCCCCCTGAGTCTTAGTTTTTTATCATTAAAGTGAGGTTAATAATACTTTGTTGTATGCCTTGTAGGGGACCGTGGAGAACAATGATAACAACGGATACGAGAGCAATAGATCAACTGTAGAAAGTGATCCAGAATGGAGAGAATGTGGTGTCATGAATGCACTGGCTATGATGGTGTTTGCAGGTAGACCTAAGCCAGGGACTGGGGCCGGCGTTCACAGTCCATGAATCATCACTGAAATCCTCAGTCGTAAAATGAAAGGCAAGTCTGAGCTATTCTTTGATTTGTTGTGGTTTTATGCCCTTTCAAGCCACACCTACCTATATAAGAACCAAGAACTTTTGAGAATGCCATATGAAATGTTTATTCTATTGGGTATAGCAACCTTAGGTCCAACCCTTTCATGATAAGCCCAGGCTGATTTTATTAATGGCTGGCATCTGGCTTTCAAACTTGCCCTTACATAACGAGTGAGTCCTATTTCCGCCTCAAACTTTAATGAAGACAAAAACCTTGCAATTACAGCAAAGCACCCTTATTCTCACCAACCTCCAAGCAGCACAGCTGGGGCACCCAAAGCTACAAAAAGGAAGCTAGTGTTTCATCAATTTAACGACTGGGCAGAGACATAGAGATCTCACCCCGGGCTCATTACTGTAACACAGTTTAAGAGCAGAGACCACGAAGCTATGGCTGTGTGTGCTGCAGCAGGTACTTCAATAACCCTAGGCTTCTGGATCACCACGTAGCCAGGGAAATGTGAAAAAGCACAGGACCTCGGGTAGCCTCTAGGGGAACTACTGGAATGTTGTTTATCTTTAGACTGCAACAACTGGTCCAGTGTTTCACAACAGGAAGGTCTGTCCTGGAGCTCAGACACTGAAAGCTTAGAGAAGCAAAGCTTGAAATAATCCCCTCTTCTCTTCTACCTTCTGTCTCCCCACCCTCCTGGACCCCTATCCCATCCAACAATTCAGATTTAAAAAAAAAGAAAAGAAGAAAATAAAGGCAGAGCCAGGGCTGTGACCTTGAAATAGATACAGCTTTGCAAGCAGCTTACAGTTAACTTAATACTCTAGCTGGGATGGGACACAGCCTAATCCAACAGGACTTTAGGTGATAGGGAAACCAGGAACTGTGCCTTCTTTTATTGTCTTAGCCCCTGGATTCAGAAAAATTACCCTCCGTTCAACAGCATCTGTGTTTTTAGTTCAGATATGTTCCCTCAAATCTCTTGAATGCAAGGAAAGGACAAACTGATGATGATTAAAATTCTAAAATAATAGTCAATGCCTGGAAACTTTACTGTAGCTCCATGTGGTTTGGGGGAGTTAATTTTAAAAAGTGTGAATAAGGAGCTCTGTAATCTTGGACAAATGGATTGACGGCTCTGAGATGGTGTGCAGACATCAGATGAGAAATGACAGGAGCCTGCATTCAGGTCCATGAAGTGGGAAGGTTGCCTGAGCCTTGTACCTTTTGCTCCAGGGATCTCTGAATCTCCCTGACAGAGAGCACTGAACTTGGAAGACTCTGGGTGGTTTTATTATTTAATGTAATGGGAGCAGATTGTTGTTGAGAATCTTTGCACACCACACCATGAAGATGTGTCTGAGTTTTGGAAGTTACAATAGGGAAATATTGGTTTGTAACGTTTATGACCAGGTCCTGTCATCTCAACTGTTTTCACACGATCTGCTTCAACTTGGCTCTTCTTTCCCATGATGGAGAGAAGGAAGAAAACTGGATCCAAGAAAAATGATCTTCTTTTGGTCATTTCAGGATGAAGAAGCACTTGACCTAAAAACAGATGAGTAAATAATGTTGGTTCAGAAAAATCTAACTACTTCATGCCCAGCTCCTTCTTAGAAACATTTAACCCTTAGCCCTCTGGCTGACATATGTCTACTTCTGGACAAACTGATGAATGAATTCATTTATTTAGAAAACAACTCCCATGCCTTGTCTGAAGTATATGAGATGAACCTTCCATTTTTCACTCAGTAAAGAGACAGAGAATAAGTAGGTGAAAAAGTAAAACTAATGTCAGGCAAAACAGAATACGGATTACAAGGAGCCAGTGATGATGGCAGAATGCAGAAAATAAAAAAATTTTGGTGTGTGTCAAAAAAAGAAAAATTAATTCTGGCTGTAGGTTTCAAGAAGGCCTTCATGAAATTGGTGCAATTTTACTGAAACCTTCAAGGATAGGCAGGTTTTGATAAAGCAAATATTGGGTGAATGTATTTTAGGCTGAAGTCAAAGTAATAATGAAAGAAAAAATATGAAAATATGTGCACTGCATGCGGAAAACTAAGAGTGATTAGTGAGGCCATATGGGCTGTGGACCGCACCTTCCCAATACCTCGGAAGTACTCCCACTTTCACACTGCCCTTTGTAACACCTGTGAATCTGAAACATGTCCACATGTACTACCTCATTTAATCTTTAGCAACCCTGTAAAGTCAGAATGTCTCCCATTACTTTTAGGATAAAATTCCAACTCTTTTGGGTAAGCACACTAAACCCTTTGGGATATGGCTTCATTCCACCTGCATGGCCTCATCTCTAAGCCCCAACTCCCTATAGCCATGCGACTTTTCCTCCAGCCAGTCTGAGATACCAACCCTTCCTACTCTCCCATGCTCTAGAACTTAATATGTTACTCTTCTGCCAGACACAATCTTCCTACCTACCTCTAAATGTTGGCCTGCACCAACTTTCTGAAGTCGACCACTACTACCATTTCCACCTCTGGTGTAGCACATAGCACAGCACTCTTCATTGTTTTCCTGGATTTCCACTCTCACGAAGAGCTCCTTGAGGCCAGAACATTGCCCACATTAACTTCTGAACCCACAGTGACTAACATAGCAGCTGAAACATACCAAGTGCTAAAATAAAATTTGTTAAATGACTGCATATGAAATGTTAAATTTCTGGACCAAAAAGACGATGCCCAACTTCTAAACTCTGAGTTGCCAACACAAAGGAAAATGGCATGCAACTGACATTCGATCTCAATTCAAGTCCTACACTAAGTTCTACACATGCTTTAGTGCCATCACTGTGGCCTTATTGTTTGTCAAAAAATACCCAAGGCCACTTTAAGGACATAGAGACTGTAATTTTGCTGTGTCGATCTTAGCTGAAATGAAGGTGCGTTTGCATGAGACAGTAATCACTTAACTGCTTTGCTGCCATAAGAACACTAATAATTTGGCCTTTCCAGACAGGCTTGGGAATGTGATTAGGAACCATTTGAAAAATGACACCCCACAGTAAAATGGAGCTTTGTGGCCTCTTCTCCAATCTCGGCTTCTGATCCTTTAAAACCTCCTTTAGAAATTTTTTCACTTTCCTTGTGTATGCTTACAAAAAAAGTAACAATCAGAATTCTCTTCAGAAACCGGCCTTATCTGCCAAATTATCCTGTATTTATTTAGGCAATATTCAAGTCTCTGTGTTTAAAATAAACCTAAATTCTTGCTATTGAATCAGCCAATGAAAGTCTATGGTAGATTATGTGGCCAGTCATTATTCTTCTTTGCCAAATGCATATAAACAGAAAATGACTTCATGAGCTTTGTTTTTATTCATGGTCTTCCTATATCTTGCTGAGCCTTTATAGATAGCATTTGCCTCAGTCAATGTCTTCACAGTGCTATTATTGGCTAATGGAGTCCAGGTTTGGGCAGTACCTCAAGGTTGGATCCTTTCTATATAGTTCTCTGCCAAATGGCTGTGGAATTTCTGTTTGAAAACTTCTTTAAAAGAGAACTCACTAACTCCTAAAAGCAGCTCATCCTGTTTTTGAACAACACTGGTTATTTCACCCTGTGAGATCATTTTTCCTGGAGTTTCCATAACATTAGTCCTAATCTATTCATTAGGGCCACAGAGCACAATAATCCATTCTCCATGCCAGCTTCAGTTATGCAAAGATGCTAAGGCACTTCTATTGTTGTTGTGTTTTTTTTTGTTTTTTTTTGCAAGTGACTCCTTCATTGGAAAGGTTTTAAGTCATGCTTCCTGAAGATTCCTCTGATTGTCAGTGTCACTCAAAAGTCTGGTCCCTAGATTCAAGAGCTGCCTTCTAGACATTTTTTGAAGAAACAACAAAATCAGGACCAATGTATTCCACCTTCATCAACTGACATGAGTCCCACATTTCTCTCCTTGATTTTATATTTTCCATTCTGCTTTTAAATTTACCTTTCAGGTTATTTTTTAATTAAGCTCATGCACCCAATATATTCCCTTTCCTTTCCCTATGCTGCTAAACTTTTCTGTCACACAGGATATTTTACTATAGAAAGCACTGATATGTAAAAAAAATTGTAATGCACTTGTATGTATCATTCTGCCTATTTGCAAAAAATAAATACTTGATTTTCTCCATTCTGGGTAACCTCGGTCATTTTTAATTTTAACTCTGCCACATATGATTTCCCTTCTATCTTTTTTGCAAGAGTGCATCTAAGCAGTGAGGTTTATGTTACATCAGGCTGATGCTTATCAGTGCAAGATGCTTGTATTTGTCTGCAATAGCAATGCCTACATGCTTAACTGCCTTCTCTCCTCACCAACCTCTCCACTTGTACACTAGATCCCACCTACTCCTCAAAGTGAAAAGATATCCACCCTTAATCTATTCCAGAACAATTATTGATATCCATAACCCCAAACCTTCTTCTCTTTCAGCCTTCCTAAACTCAGGAAATGGCAACTCTAACTTTCTAGTTGCTCAAGACAAAAACCATGGACGTATCTTTGACTTTTTCTCTTTTTCTCATAGCCAACATTTATTCTCTTATAAAATACCATGCTTCCATCTTCCTAATACATCCTGAGTCCAACCACTTTACTGATGTATACTGTCACTCCTTGTTCCAAGCCACCATCATATCTCACCTGGATTATTACAATAGTCTCCTTGCAGCCGTCTCTGCTTTCCCCCTTGGCCCTTACAAGCTATTTTACTCAGGACAGTTAAAATAATCCCATTAAAAACTAAATCAGACTATGTCACCCCTCTGCACAAAACAGTGAAAGGCTTCCCATCTCCCTGCAAGAGTCAAAGCTTGTATCAAAGGAAAAGGCTCCGTGTGATCTGGATGCATGTTGTCTGCCTGATCTTGACTTGCCCATGTCACTGCTACCTCACCACACTGCACTAGACTGGTCTTTGTCCTCAAACACTTTAAACATACATCTGCCTCAAAGCCTTTGCACTGGGTGTTCCCAGGTATCCCCATGGTTCTCTTTGTCACCCTCTTCAAGTCTTTGCTGAAGAAGACCTTCCCTGACTTCCATATTCAAACTCAATTACTTCCCTCCAGCACTCTCCACTCAATTTTATTTTTTCCATTTTTTTCAACTTCCTAAGTATTCTTTTACTGTGTTTCATTTTTCTTTCTTCTGCCCTCTGCTTCTCATCACCAAAATGCTTCATGAAGACAGGGATTTGTATCTTTTTTTTTTTTTTTAATTAGTGTATTCCAAATCACTAGAATGCTGTCTGGCACACACTCTCAATAAATGTTCACTAATTGAAATCCCACAAGTCTCTTGCCATATGTTCCACATCATGTTCTGCTTTGACATTGTCTTTTTCTGATCGTGGGGCTTTTCTAGTCCACCAGATCCTGTCTCTGAGCTCTCCACACAAATGCATGAGCGATTTCTGGATACCATCTATGCCACTCTGGGGCTGCTGACACTTCTGAGGCGTGCCTTTGGTCTTTCCTGCCCAGACATGATGCAGCACCACTTCTTGTTCAGCGCTGCTTCCCTGTGCTGGACAAAGTACCCTAGAACGTGCCAGAATCCGTTCAGGAAGTTGGCCCTTGATCATCTGTAATCTCAGATCACTTCTTTTGGGGGAAGTGTAAAACTTAACCATTCATCGCTCATCTCTTTCAAGTTAACCACTGAATGGGGTGAGTCACTTCCTCAGAAGCCGACTTTAACTTCTCATTGGCTTGTTTACCTCTTTTCCATCTCCAGAGTTTAATCTCACTATGGTCAATATGAAAACAATTCTAGGCTTATTGCTTCTATGCCAATACCAACTCATGCCAGAACCTTTATTATTAATTTCTAAAAAACTCAGGCTCTCACAAGTCCCACAGCATTTCCTCTCAAGGTTTTCATCTCTGCCATGGGCTTTGAAAAGACTGTTCTGAAGCTAAAAAGCTGAGCCTTTCCCCCTTTCTTGCTCTTGAGCTTCTGCAGTAACGATTCATCCTGAAGGCATGAGGTGAAAGAGAATAGCCCCAGGATCCAAGAAATTGGAGAGACATACATATATTAGTTAATATTTTAAAATCTTATCCAGCTTTTCATAAAATAAAATGCTATGAATTGCTTACCAGGAAGGAGGAGTTAAAAGCATATATAATCCAGAATTTCTATATTCCCACCTTTAAATTTTCCAGGTTCTTCCTCTGTAGGTTTCTAACAGACATACCTAGAAGACCCTGCAGGATACCTTATTCGTATATTATTAATTTCCCATCCAAGTGAAACAACAGCTCTTATTCCTGTCTAATTTATCTTCTGTCCAGGTAAGTTAAGATATCATGTGGAAGTCACAAGACCTCTTTCTGGCCTCTAGAGTCTCAGGCAATGAGAGCACCTTGTGCACAATCACATCACCATGTGGACAGCAGGCCTTCTCAGAGATGCACATAGGAAGCAATGCTGGCAGGTCCCAGGAGATGAGGAAAGAGGAAGCTAGAACAGCTCAAAATGTATTCATCTGTCACAGTGCTCTGCCAAAGTAGAAACTGTTGATGTCTTCCCACATGAAAGATGGGATGGGATGAAAAAATTCATGCCAGAATAGAAAGCTATTCTATTTCCATTCTTGTGTAAGCCAAAGAAGATCTCCACTGTAAAAGTGCCTTCAAATATAAAAATATTGCCCTGGCTAGATGCTCAGTGGGTTGGAGTATCCTCTGATACACCAAAATGTTTCAGATTTGATCCTTGGTCAGGGTTTCTCTCACACATGGATGTTTCGCTCTCTCTCTCTCTCTCTCTCTCTTTCTCTCTCTCTCTCAAATCGATAAAAACATATCTTCAGGTGAGGATTTTAAATAAACAAATCAGTAAATAAATAAATAAATTTTAAAAACCTAGCTCTTTAAAAAATGAAAATATTGAAATTGATAATTATTATTTCCCTATTGATAAACTATGCAAGTCCTTGATGAACTCGGAAAGTTAGACAGTGTTTTCTAGGTCTTCACCTGAAACCCAGGTGAACAAGAGAGAATGTTGACACTGGGAAATGCCAGGGAAATTCCAAGACTGGGGTCAGGCGAAGGGTGCATGGTCAGAGGACAAAAGATCACGTTATGGCTCTGATGAGAGGGTGCGATGGAGGAACTGGTGAAAAAATCTCAGTGACTGGGGGAGTTCAGAAGCATCAAGGAGGACGATTTAACCTGGGGTGTTGCTTTTATTGCACTTCTAGCACATCTCTCTTCTGCATCCCAATTCTATCATAATCCACTGTGAGCTCAGGTAATGCAAACTCATTTTCATATCAGCAAACGGGATTAGGAAGGTAAATCTTCAGAGGAAAAAAATCCATGCTGTATTGTAAAGCCAAATGCACTATAAATGATTTTTTATCCACTCTTTTGTATTATTCATGCCTCAGTTCCCTGTCATGGCCATGAATAAATGAAACTTAACAAATGCTATGTGGCCCAAAGTGTCCCAGAATCACCTTGGAAGCTGAAGATTAGCTGCAACCCATTCTAGGGTCTCATAGAGTGTGAATGTGAAGGCCTTGGAGGTAACCAAAGTCAAAATCAAAAAACTTCCTCAGTCTTTTCAAACTCCCTTTGATAAACAATAAAATTACACACCTATATTTAATTGCATTCGAAATTCAAAGTAAATTAAATCTTGTGACAAAAAGGCAAATCAGATCAATGGAACACGTGTGCTGCTGTGTGTTTGTACCAAACATCTCCCTTCGACTTCTATAGACCTTCCTTTGTGAACTAAGGTGCTAGTCAGAAATCAGAAAAAGGCTTTGCATTATTTGTGAGCTGAGAATGGCTGTCATTGTCAAAAGAAGAAAAATATTCCACGACATGTAAAAATTATATAAAACTCAAACTTGAATGTCCGCAAATGAAGTTTCATGGGAGCCCAAGCACACTCATCCACGTTGTCTGTGGCTTGCCTTTGCACTAAGCAGTGGAATTATACAAAATAGATCCAATGGCCTGTAGGGCCTGGAATATGTACTATTTGACCCTTTGTCTAAATAAATAAAATTGTTTATCCCTGGTGTAAATGAATTTCTTCTTTTATATATGAGGACATTAAAATCCAAGAAGAAGTAACATCTCAAGCCCACGCAGCTGGTATGTGGCAGAGACAACATTGAAGCCCAGCCCTCTGCACCCCTCTGGTGTCTTTTCCCATTATACTGCTTGGTCCAGGAGTCACAGGGACCGCAGGGTGCAAGCCAGTGATTGAACAGGCCATATGCACCGGAGCCACTGTTTTAGGGTTTCAGGAGCATAAACAAATAAGATTTCCTAAGGAGAAGAGAAGAGAAATCAGAACAAACACTGTATGTGTGGCAAATTCATTTTGGCTCAGCATGTGCCCTATGGTGTGTGGTGGGACCATGTCACCTTCTGGTCTGAACTGAATGCTTCCTGTTTTTTGGTCAGAGTAGCCATAGGCTGTTTGTGCTTTTTCATATATTGCTGCTGCAATTTAAGAGCCCACAGCAGCAGGGATATGAAACATTTCATATGAGGGAGGGCTCTGGGAAAAAAAATAGAACCACAGAGTGGGGGAGAGAGTTGAGCTTGGTTTTCTGCTGGAGGCTACATTTTTATTTTTATATTTTTCCGACTGGCACGTGTCTTCTTTGTTTTGAATAATGGAGATAATTATACATTCAAGGGATCACACTCTAAACCCCTTAAATGATTAAGAAATCTTATTGCAGGCAATCATGAGAAAATGTAAGGAAGGATTACCCAGAGAGACAATGGAAATCATACTTCTTCGAGTCCCTCGCTTAGCACAGAGACCTAATCACTATTCTCCCCTCTTTCCCATGGCCTAATTGTTGATATTCCAGGGCTCTCTCAGGGCAAAGCAATGTTCTCTCCTAAACCCTGTCCATGTGAAGTCAGAGGTTTGGATGGGTCGCTCTTGGGAAACTGCTACCTCAGTGATTTTGATACCAACCTGTCAGCTCCCATTTGCCAGCATCTAGGAGTAGAACAAAAGCTTTCATTATGTTCATGCTGCAAGATTCTTTGTTCAGAGAGAAAGGAACCCTATATTGAGCAGCTGCCACATGGCAGACATTATTCTAGAAGCTGGGGTTTAACAGTGAAAAAATAAATTATAGTTCCTAACCATAAAGACTTATGTCTAGTCAAACCAGGTAGATAGACAAGAAAATAGGAAATTCAAATGTGTGTCGTAAGGGATAGGAAAAAAGTAAGTACAGATTGTTTGGGGCTGTCTAAGTGCTAAGCAATTTGAAGGAAAAAAATGGAACTAAATCAGGAAAAGAGGGTAGAGAAGGCATTTGTCAGGCTGAGGGGACAAGCATGAAGCCTGACAGATCAGAGTTATAAAAAATCGGCCCTATAGAGACTTGTCTTTCTCAGACATCTTTCCAAACCCTTCTCCCTCACCAACCAGTCCTCTTTCCTAAGGTTTGAGATGAAAACCCAGTGACAGTGATTTCCACAAACACGTGTTGACTGTCAGCGGATCAGAAAACACAATATCACTGGAACTTCCCCCCGCCACATGTCATTGTCATCAGGTTTTGTCTTCTTTATGGTCCATCGACAGTGACAATAATCCAGACTCTGTTCTTTCTCAATTACACTTTAAGCTGATCAGGGTGAGACTTTTCATTAAAGAAAAATCAACAGCTCTGAAAAGGCAGGTATTAAAAGCTAACAAAAGGATTCGGTGTTAAAAATGGATGAATCGTATTTGCTGGATTTAGAGTGACCAGCACATGCCTTTGAGTTTACAATACTATCCATAATATAGAATGGAAGTCATGGTTGGCAAAAATCATCTAGAGAATGGTAGAGAACCATCCCATTTTGGGGCCCTCAGGTTGCCAAGGGAGTATCAATGTCCAGTTGGCTTTTGATAGTGGAAACATAACTCAGTGGTCTCAGCTTCAGAATTCTTAGACTTCCTGGAACCAAAAGTTTAAAGTCTTGGCAAGCTGGAGTTGTGGCTTTAGTCTCGGTCTCCTTAGAAAAAAAAACTCTGAAGAGCAAGTGATTTATGGTATGTTCTTCTTCTGGAAGAGCTCTCTAACCCCTGGCCACTGAATGGACTTTGAAATATGCCCACAGGGATCCTTTATCCAAGGACAATCTCTGAGTGCTTATTATTTACTTTACTAGTGTAGAAGCTCTTTAATCATTGTCCCTGCATTTGCTTTAATCTAGAAACTGTCAATTTATTAGCTCATAACATGCCTGAAGCTTCTCACCATCTTACTGGGGAGAGACTAATATAAATTTAAAAGAAGATTCTAAAAAAGTCAGGTTGATGTGAGAGTAGGATATGAAAAGACAAAATAATGTAACAACTGGAGTACAGACTTCGAGTTTACTTCTGAAAAGAAAAATCCCGTATTTTGTTTTAAGTACAGGCACATCATTTTAAACTCCAGCCAATAATAATAATTGATGAGTTGAGTAAAAACATTATCTATGATAAAACTGAAGTTATCCAATTCAAAGGATTTTCAGCACCAAAGTTTTGGGAATTTGCTCAAAATGCACATTTGAGAAATGCTTCTGAAAACAAAATGATGAAGAGATCAGACAAAGGCCATGTGCTATGAAATAAACAAACAAACAAACAAACAAACAAATATCTTGGAGAACAATCAGAACATCAAGAAAAAATCATGTTCAGGATACAGGGATACAGGAACTGAGAATAGCGTGAGACCAAAGCAGTATATAGGGCACGTGCTGAAGAGAAGGTAGCATTAGAGACGAGAGAGAAAGGACTGAAAGAATGAGTCCATCTTAAAATAAAACTGTAGTGTCCTTGGCTTCTAGATGACCTAAAGACTATACACAGCTGGTCTGATCACTTTAATCATCCTGAGGTTTACCTATGACGTTCTTCATCTCTTGCTATTTGTCTCTGATCTTTTTCCCTAGTTGTTTTATTATAAAGTAAACATTTACTATTTTTTCTTTTTTACATAAGATATTTTAAAGATTACCTGTCCCTACTCATTCACTTTACAAATGAAGAAACTAGGACCGTAAGAGGTTAGAGTAAATTGTCCAAAGTCATCCAGATAAAGAGTAGCACAGATGGGACTAAAATCCTGGATCTTCTAATTCCCCAATTATACTTCATTCCAAGAGTTCATCCTTCCTTTCAATTAATCACCACTTTCCTCTTAATCATAGTGGTAATGTCTGTGAAGGCAGAGAAATGGTGGAGGTGAGTCTCATGTTAGATTTTAAAACTAGCATTTGGGGACTATATATCTATAAAGGATTACTGGAAATCGAGAGGAAGACACTATCATCACATTTCTTTTCAAGAGGGTCCCCATACAATCTTCCAAGACACTGGTGTAAAATGATAGGTCTGTCTGCTCTGACAATTAACTATCCTGTTATGATTTTATTAGTGGAAACAAAGTTTAAGGATTCAAAGGATTTCAGAGATCACCCAAACCTACTTTCTTATCTTATGAATGAGAAAGATGAGGTTCAAAGAAGATATGTTACAAAAATCACAGACTATTAGAATTTGAAGAGGCAACAGATATGTAGTCAAGTTTACTTTTCATTTAAATAGGAGAAGCGCAAAAAGTACTTAACTATTTTAATACCTGTGTTTCCCACCACCTATAATTGACAGCTGTTCATGTTTTGTCATCTTTACTTAAAACATTTTATATAAGAAATAAAACTATGCAGATACAGGTGTAATAACCTTTTCCCAACCCTTAGTCTCCCTTCTGTCCTTATCAACCCAGGGACAGCCAGCATTAGAAGTGTGTTTGTGAATCCTTGCAATGTGCTCTGTGTAATTTTACACTTGCACGTAGATATCAGTGGATGACACATAACTTCTGTTAGTGCCGGGGGTTAGGGACCCTTTAATCAAAATGATTTGGATTTGATCTGATTGTATATTGTTCTTTCTAGCAATATTCAGTAGAAAATTGCTGAATGACAAAATTGTACACAGTTTTGATCTAACACAACCATTTAACAGACAGCTCAGAGAGGTTACATTACTTGCCTCAATGGATAGTGTCCACATTCAACAAGAATCCAGATGGCTCCTCTCCTGCACCCATCTCCACATTATCTTTTCACTAAAAACTCCCACCTGATTGTCTTTTTTCTCCTATGTTAAGTGCTGTGGATATTTTTCATTATCATATTTTGAAAGCCACATTTCTCCCCTATACTTCCATTCAGAAGAGAAACAATTCTGGAGTCAGGAAATATCATACCAGAAACAATATATGCTTTAACTTCACACTTTGTTCTGAACAGCAGGGCAGCCAGGCAGACACCAGGCTCACACACCATTATGAATCTGTCAGCAATTAGAATTCTAAACCCTATTCGGTTTTTACTTGCTTCAATCAACTTGTCACTGCAGTGAGGATTATCTACTTTCTCAACATAAACATCAACAGAAGTGAGTGCAGTGGCTTGCGTCCTTGGCGGAGGCGCAGCCAGAGAGAATGTTAAATAGCACATTTTGCAGACAGGAGGGATCTGGGGCCTTAATGGGCCATAATTAGAGGGGGCAGAGCTACACTAGCCTTTGTGTGAGGCTTCAGAATTCTGCTGCTTAGGATTGGGAGACATTTTGGGAGATGCGAGAAGACGGTTGCTTGCCTCTCAAGTCTCCATTTCCCGAGCTGGAGAGAAAAGAACAGGAAAGGAGAAACTGTCTGTTCAATGTTTCCACTCAGACTGGAAGGATCTTGGGGATCATGCCACCCAAACCCCTCATTTAAAGGATTAGGAAACTGTGATTCCAAGAGAGGGGAAGGCCATGGCCAAGGTCAAACTCGTGACAAAGCCTAGTGTCCTGACTCCCAGCCCTGTTTTCTTCCCACTTTACCACACTGCCCCCAGCAGGGGAAGTGGGAAAGACCTGTGAAATAAGCCACATCCTTCACCCCAATTCCCTTCTTAATTTTCCATGGCACACAGCGGTGCAAAAGACAAAGCTACACAGTGCAACAGATGTGAGGACAAGGCAAACCCACGATGCCAGGGATACCCAGAGAAGAGTCTCATTCTACATCTTCTTTTCTGAAGATAGAGAGTATGTAAGACACAAGTAGAAATTTGGTTCTTTTTAACAAGCTATTTTTAACTAATTGTCTAAGGAATTTAGAGCTGGGTGGTAAAAGACAGAGTTTAGTATCTTCTACTACTACCAACTGCTAACATTATATATTGATTTATTTAACCTTCATAACAACTTTATGAGGTTAGCATTAGTATTTAGTCTTCATTTTCCGGACAGGGACACTGAAGCACAGAGTGTTGTGTGACTCGCTCAAGGTTATGCACATGGTGTGGCAAACTGAGACTTGAAACGAGCTGATGCAGCTCTAGAACCTCACTCTGAACCAACAAGAGTCGGAGGGCAAACCATCCCCATTTGCCTGGCACTGCCCCAGTGTTAGCAATGAAAGTTTCAGGGCCTGAGTGACCCCTTCGCCCTGGACAAACTAGAAGAGTTGATCACCCTACATATAACTGTACTGACTTTTCTGTTTGTCAACAATTAAACCTAAGCCTGAAGAGGTGGTCCCCTCAGGTTGCCATACCTGTCTTTGTCCTCTTGGGAGGCTGAGATCAAAGAAAGAACTTAAGTATTAATACATGCCTAGTATTACACTGAGCAAGTAAAAGGTTTTATATCTTTGTAATTCTCACACACACCCCAGCTGAGGTATATAGACAAGAAAACAGGGGCCCAGCGAGGATCAGCTCTGCTGCCTAACATCTCAGAGTCAGGCAGTGCAAAGCCAGGATGTGACCCTAGGCAAGCTGGAAGATCTCGAGACTTCTCGGTTAAAAGATCTAAAATGAGGAATTCTCAAAACATAAAAATCCTACCTGTGTGGTGTTTTGTTTTGTTTTGTTTTTCCAGATATGGGAATTGACATGGAAAAACTTAAGTATAGCTCTTTGAGAATTCCCTCTTTCTGAGTAGAGCTTTGAGCTTCCACCTCCTTCCCATGGGGTACAGTATGAACGGGCCACAAATTGGAGCCAATACCTCAATGCTCTTACTCTCTCTGTGCTTTGTCCACACTGTTTGTTCCACTTACATCAGTGATTTTTCAACCAGTGTGCTGCAAGAGGTACTCTGCTGTGCCACAAGAATTTTTAAAACATGCAATACGTGACTAGTCAAGGGCACTGACCTCTTTTCCCTTAGATCGTCAGACAAAAAAAAAAAATGGCAAGAACCAACACAATAGTAGCCGTCAGGTATGAATGAATCTAAAGTATACCTATTTTTTGTCAGATTGGCAAAATATCTATATATTTTGGTGTGCTGCAGAATTTTAGTAATTGGTTTATATAAGAAAAAGCTTGAAAATGCTGACTTAGATTATCACTCCAGTAAAGTTGTGCTCATGTCAGATTCTTACCCATTCTCTAAAACCAGTTCAAATATCATTTCCATAAAAGCCTTCCATGGACATCTTAGTTTAAGTTAATCATTCTCTGATCTTCTTTCCCTAAAAGTAATTTACCCTTTTAAAATAGATATCTTAATCTGCCTTATTCCAGGCTCACACATGTGGGATGGGAGTGGAGTGATGCCTGGCTCTTGCTATGTGGTGAACCAACAAGGCTTTATGTGGTTTCCTCTCTCGGTACCCCATGGTACCAGAAGGGGCACTGTACCTGGTAAGCAATGCGGGTGCTTATTGAATGAATATGTGTGTGTATTAATGTATTTAATTATGAACTGTGATGTTTGTACATGGCAATTTGGATGATTAAAAAAAATCCAGAATTTGTGTGTATGTAAGGGAACGATTTCTTTGGCACTTCTAAGTTATACACTAGGACTAAAGCAAAAGATTAAGGCAGTTGGCTAGGTGCTTGTTTTAGGAATCTACTTCTGTAAAACTTATCTTAGCATCCTCACAAAATTATTTGATGTTAAAAATAATGATTTTAAATGGTTTAATAGAAGTAAGTACAGGGCAGGGAGTCAGTCTCCATTTTCTTTGTTATGACTCCAACTCACTATGTGACCTTTGGTCTTCTTTTTGCCCAAACTGTGGCATGATAGTGGTCGAATTACATGATTTCTAGGAGCTCCTCCAGCTCTACATGCCTATAATCCAATAATTCTAATGATTAGAGCAATTTTTTTTTCTCCACAGGGACATTCTGTTCCCTATTGCTATAGCCTTGGCATTCAGAAAATTTTAGATGAATAGTATTATTAATAACAATTTGGTAAAGGACCAGTTGTAGCCACCTGAGGAAGAAGAGAGTGTTATGTTTGAAGGAAGGAAGCCAGAAATTCTGGAGGGATATGATGTGTGAAATGAAGGCTGGGGGTTTAATGAGTTTGAGGCGTGAAAAATTCAAGCTTCGGGGCAGCATTCCCTGGCAGTGTTGAGCCCGGCATGTTTCCATGCCCTCTGTGGCCGAGTGCTATTTTAGAATGTACTTGCGCCTGGGTCCTCTAACACAGCTGTGACTGTCTGTTAACTTTTAGGCATAGCTCTCCATTCAGGCAAATGGCTCTTGGTCTGACACTGATGAACCTAAGGGAAAGTCAGCTAGAGGAAAGTTGATTGGGGGCAGAAGATGTAGACTTCATTGAAATCGAGATGTAGCAACCTTAGCCCAAGGGACCAGGGAAGATAAAAGATTACTCTATAAAAGTCAGAAGCAATGGTGTAGGAAGTCTTACTGGACAGCCCCACCCAAGCAAGAAATGTTTCATTCATCATTTTGAGAGCCCCTCAAAACTCCTTTGCCATTAACGTTCCTTTCTAGCTAGGACATAACCTCTCGAGACCTTAACCCATGGAAAAAATGAGAATGCAGATGAGTGGTTTCACCATGCTCCCACCCTTCTCCCTTCTGGAATCCCTTCCAGGGCCCGAAGTGCAGAGCTGTCAAGTCCTGCCCTGAATGCTTTGGTTAAGTGGATGCCCAGCCCAGCTGAAGAAGCTGTGTCAGGGTCAGGTTAAGCTCTCCAGCTGCTGGGAAGGGCAGAAGTGGTCACCATAGAAACAAGCCCCTCATCAATCATGTACTGACTCACAAGGAAATGGCGGGGGTGCAAAGGGGGCTAGAGTCCCTGGAAAGACTACACCTTTTTTTCTTGAAAACAGCTGACTGACTGCATTTTGAAAAAAAAAAGGCAGCCACTTCCAAAACGAAGTGAAAATGGCGAGGGTCATTTCTGCGTCCTCAATTTAGACCTAGATGCTATGGTGCCCTGAGCCTGTGAAGGCAGAGGTCCCTATCTGTATGGGTTTTGTTCTTGCAAACTGCTCTGTTAGATACAAACCCAATGTCAGAGGGAGAAGACGACTTTGTAACTTGTCCAAGTTCCACATCATGAATGGATAAGTGAGACAAGACAAGAATCAAGGTCTCCCACTTCAAATATGTTACTCCTTCCACAATCCTGGGGCGAGGGTGGATTTGTACAGTGAACTAATAATGATTAAATTTCAAAACACCTCCTTTAATGGATCCTTTCCCAGGCGGTGAGAAGAGCTTTAGTAATGTATTCCTGGGGTCCTTTTTTTTTTTCAATTTCCAAAAGTAAAATATTTTAACTGAAATTGGTTAAGAGTGCTGTTTCTTTACATTCTGTCTCCTCCCTTCAGGCTGGAAGTTAGAACGGCCTTGGGCATTTGTAAGATCTGGCTAAGGGCAAGTTGAGGTAGGTTAACATTTAGCTGGAGTTTAGTAAGATATAATTATGTGGTTCCCAGTCACTCTTGGGAAGAGTTAAATTATCGTTTATCTTGATGTAGAACTGAGTTCCAAGAGCACTTCTACAACCAACTAGCACCAACGTTCAAAGTAGGGAAGGGCCCAAGTTTAGGTCCTACAAGAGACAAATGGGCCCTGAGGCATCTGCACAGGAAACAGGAGGACAGAGGAGAAATATGCAGAGCCAGGAGGTATTCTATACAAATTCTCCTAAATCTCCTATCTCATTGTGACAGAAACTTGATAGACATTTTCCATTATTGGTAATAAATTGTGAAGCTGAATGAAACTTTTCTAAACTAACAATAATAATTTTATAAAAATGCATTTCAATCAACTGAGGAAAAATTAAATTACCTATTCTTTATACAGAAAATAAGTTTAAAAATATATTGTCATAGGAACTGATGATCAGCCACTATACAGTCAACAATGGGTATTATATAAGTTGGTTAATAAAAATATAATGTTCTTTTATGGATTTTTTAAACATTTTTGTAGTATTTTTCAAGTTTGTAATACCTGTAATTTTTTGTAGTTGGTGGATATGTACTCTGTCATTCATAAAATACCCATTTTTGTGTTTGATGTTGTTTTTATAACATTATAGTCTTTCTTCTTAAAGGAAATCCCTATGTCATATAAGCCACATAAAATTTGGATCTTTAATGAGTTTACATTACTCATAGGATTACTGAGGACGATACGATATGTTCCGGGCGCATTTTGTGAACCAGGAATCCATCCTTATTGTATAATCACTCAAGCGGTATCTTTTTTGGAACTTAGCAGTTTAGAAGAGTGTTCAGAATCTTCTGTTTTCTGTGCAGGAACAGTTCCCCAATGTCAGTCCATCTGGGTCGATTCCATTGCTGGTAACAGGAGCAAAGCCTTATATAACACTTTGCTATTACTCATCAGTGTTATGTTTGTATACTGCTTATTCCCCAAGCAACAAAGCCATTTAATCTCATTTGATTTTACCAAATTTACTTTATCTTGTGAATATGCACCTTTGTGAAATACAATATGTCTGGAGAAGTGGTTATTCTAACCCATTTACAGAAAGCGAAACCTCAATGGAACTGACAAATTATTAAAATTTGAACTACTCAATTTTATCTCTAATGTATTCTCTCCTTAGACAATTGCTGTGAGAATTAAATAAGATGATGTGTATGAAATAATCCTAACCTAGACACTAGCACATGAGTGTTTGGTAAATGTTAGTTTAATGTTAGATGATTCTTTACCCACAGGTAAACATTTGCCAACTTGGGTTCATGAAACACCCAGATGCCTGGAGGCATTTCTACAGTTCCTTGAAAGAAAATGTGGTCATGGGACACGAGCTTTGAAGTTCTCTGCTCTAACATGAACCATAGATTACAGACCTGAAGCAAGAAACCGAACCCATGACATTTTTGCAAACTTGAGTGGCTAGGAAACCTTATTGAGGACAGATTTGTGAGCAGATAGGTCCTCAGAAAACCTAACTGACTCTCAACCTATTTCCCAGTGACATGACCTTGTTTAAGTCATCCTATTTATTTCCATTTTGACTTCTTTATCTTCAAAACAAGAATATCAATAACTTACGGGCCTATAAGAAAATAAAAAATAATAAAACATTTGATAAATTCGAAGATGTATAGACAATGAGTTATTATTTTGCACCAAAAAGTAAAGCTGGAGGACTTTCACAAATGCCATCACTACTCTCCTCGGGATTACTAACTGAAAACAAGTGAGACACATTTAACATGTACATTTTAACAACCTGGACAATGTGGAAGTAAATACATATTTGACAAAAGGCAAGTTATCTCCCACACCTTTATCTTCATAGAAGGGAGATGAACAAAAAACCAAAGACAATAAAAAAATGAAAGTGAAACATTATTTAAGAAACAGATGTAATCAATAAAGTGGAAGATAAACATTTAAGGAGGAAAGGGAAGTGTGAAGTTCAGTGTCTGTGAGCTTCGTCTGGTTCTTTCAGAAGCAGCAGTGAATGAATGATACCTGATGTTGTTAAATTAATGCACACAAGTAAAATATTTTTCAGAGTTAGGAAGGTAGCTGCCAACAGAACCAGAAACAAAGGCTCTTAAAATAAGTTACCACTAAATTCGAAATAGAAAGAAATGAGCTAGGAAGCTATTGGTATCCAACATAAGCTGTTCTGCATTATTTGATTTTCTTTACCATTTGATAAAATATGGAAGAAAAAATAAACAACTATCATATAAAATATGTCCTTGTTTATCTTTGGTGGCATCAAGACAACCTCAGATAGTCGATATTGTTGTTAGTAAGGATTTTATTTTGAGTCATCTCTTTTTTTATTCTGCACCTTTACTGTCTAGTAAGATAGACATGAGACACATGTGGCTATATGATATTAAATTAATTAAAACAAATAACAAAAATTTCAGTTTCTAAGTTTCACCTGCCATATTTCATAGCTAATGGCTACTATGTTGCACAGCATAGAATTATGGAATGTTCCATTATTGCAAAAAGTTATGTGCCTTCTTGCAATCTGTCCATAATTGAGGTGTTACTTATCACTCCTTCTGGGGTGACTCCCTGACCTGTCTCTCTAGCCAAACATCCTGTCTCCTGAGAAACAGTCCTTCACGTGCAGCTTCTGATTAGACAGGAATATTTTCACTTGATGTCCCATAGCACCTTGGTACTCAACTTAGCCAAATCTGAACATACTGTATTTCCTGTGAAAGTTATTTGTTCTTCCTATATTTCTACCTTTACCATTGGAACTACCACCTGAAAAGTCACTAGCATCAGATGGTATGTCTCTGCTGCTTGCAGCGCACTCTCCCTGAAGCTGACTCAGTTCATCACCTTTTCCTGACACACCTCTTCTGGCGAGAGTATCTGCCAGGTCATCGTGTTGTGTTGATGCTAGGTGTATCCTACACTCCTGCTAACTGAATTCTGTTCTCAAACTGACAAGCTCCTGACTGATGATCCGGGCATCACTCAACTAGTCTTCTTTATGATTTTTTTAAACCTCAGTAAAATGCCATTCCTCACTTTCTGTAACTATGATACATTCTGCGTGTTGCTATGTGTTTTGATGTAACCACAACAAAGTCTGGGGAATAAAAAGGCTTTTGGTAAAATGAAAATACTATTTGTTTCTAAAGTCAGGGAGAAGGCTTAGGTTGGTCTGCCGCTTTGTAAAACCAGACCACAAGAAGGCAGTGGTTTCATAGAAGCTTAAACATGTGCGACTGAAATGGGTTGAAACCAAAAAGGCTATAGCACCAGGGTCATAAAATGCATTACTGACTGATGGCCTAAAATGTATAAAGGTCTATGTTGGAGGAGAAATTGGGATACCTTCAAAACTTTACAGTCAATCAGGAGAGAAAATAGTTGAATGGCTATCTTTTTTCATATACGTCAAGTTATGCATCCAGTAGAATGACCAGCTTAACATCTGTTCCAATCTTGTTTTAGGGGGGCTTTGGTATTGCAGAAATGAGAAAACTATTATAATTCTCAGGTTCTTTTGTAACTAGATTCTGGATGTGATTAAGTTCTAACTTAGTCCAGTCTTCTACCTATAAGTGCACTATCTTAGCCTCTTTGTACTTTTCTTTGTTTCAGTAGTTTGTGACACTAATGTATTCCTGAGAAATATCTGAGGATTCATTGGTTTACTGAATGCAAAGCCCTTAGCATACTGTCCGATACCTTTAAACACTCAAAAAATTGTTGCAGTTACTATTAAGAGGAAAAAATGGAAAGTACTTCCTATGTCCTGCTTTAGAATAAATAAAGAGGAAGAGGGCAAAATGTGTCACATTCATTTTGCTCCTGCAGATCCAGCACACGCAATATGGCTCTGTAGCCAGGAGGTGTAGTGGACACCCCTGACCATTAGATTGTAGCTTAGGTGTGGAGTGATCCTGGTACCTGCTGATGGGACAGCAGCTTCCTGATCACTCAGCTTCCTGTGTATGGCAGAGATAACTAAGCCTTTAGTGGGCCCATTTTGCAGTGTTGTTCAGAGAATCGCTTCTGGAGTCACAGCCTAAAACTTGTGCCTCCAGCCTTTCTAACAACATCGTGAGTACTTAATTCCATGTGTTAAACACCACGTGTTTAAAAGAATGAAATGGTTTATATTCTGTGAAACCGAACCCAGCCTGGTATAGACAGAATGGAACAAGTTGACATCATGTGTCTGCCACCAGCAAGCTATAGTGGCTTTGTGAGGTGTGTGTGACAGTAACTGGGTCTTAGCACTGCTCCAGACATATTTTCTGGTAAAATGAAAAGTAGTCTTGAAGCAGGACACAGAAATGGCATTCAATTTATTTTGCCCAGTAGGAGAAATTTCCTTAACCACTGTTTTTCAGGACAACTGTGGGTAGGTGCTACAGCTGTCCCTTTTCAGATGAGGCAGCATATCAAACAGAACCACTTGAAAATCAAGTTCAAAATTGTTTCCTCAGTTCATTGACTGTAGAGAACTGTCTGCAAAACGACAGGTACGGGCACCTTAGGCTGCATTTATTCTCAGTACTTGGTGACTGATGGTCAAGTGCCATCAGTCTCTATATCTAGTAGGATTCCGTAGCAATCAAAAATAAAAAAAAATGTTATCTAAGAGAATGGAATATCTTTGTTTAAAATCCTAAGAACTCTTCAGTGATTCACCTACAGCAGCTGGCCAAAGGTTCCATGCAGGATCTCCATCTGCCACAGACACTTTAAGCGTCATTGGACCTGCTGGTGTACAGCCCAAGTGATAAAGCAGCTTGCACAGCGGCCTGAACCTGCTCCAGATTCTTCTCCTGTTCTGGGCCTCACTCAAAATTAGCAACATTTCGATTATTTGGTCAATGGATTCAAATTGCAGACCCAAGTAAGGTATATGTTGCCTCTAAAATCTAAAGAACCTCATTAGGCATTGTGGCTTTTTCTTAGTAATAGGAGAGCAGAAAATTTCCAACTGCCTTAGAAAGTGTATCTTGACATGTCTCAGGCCACTTGACATGTTTCATACCCTAAAAAAAGGTCTCTAAAGCCACAGAAATTGGAGGTGGGGGAATATTTCTATGCATGTGTCACACAATTGTTAGAATACTTTCTACTTCCTGTTCACCTGGTTAAATCAACATGATATCATCAGTGAAATAAACCAGTGGAGCAGAGCGGTAATCAAGTTCCCTGTTATCTAGAATATGATATAGGTTTGAAAGTTTGATATAACTCCCAATCTGTTGCTGGTCCTGACAGATGAAAGTATACTGTCTCTGATTACCTTTAATAATAGGTAAAAATAAAAAAATTAAAAAACTTACCACATCAATAACTGCATACCAGGTGCCAGGAAATGTACTGTTTTGTTCAAGCAACAAACAAACAAATAAACACATCTGGATCTGAAGTTGTAGTTGGAATCAACATCTGATTAAATGTGCAATAATTTATTTTCATTCTGATTTGTTTCTAGGCTTAAAACCAAATTCAGCTTCTTACAGTAACTAAAAAAGTATGATTCATGAGATGTAATATACCCCAAAATAATTGTGAGGTTTTTGCCAATTTATATCAACAAAATACTAGAAAATATATATGGGAACTGATCCCAAGGGTATTTAGTTCAAGGTGAAAAAAACATATGTTGGAGTAGACAACATTTATTGACTAGTGCACACTAGGCTAAGATTCTAAATTCATTGTATTTGAGCCACTAAGAATCATTCCAAAGGTTTGCTTGACTAAAAGATAGGCCCAGAAATGTGTATAATGCACAAATTTGAAGTGCCAGAGAAAGGTATCTGTGAACTTAGGGAGACAGATGCTAAAGTGCTTTTATTACTTACGACCTTCTCACCTGCCTTCTGACTATGACCCCTAAGAACTTCCAGAGACACTTCCTTCACCAAGGCCATGAAAGACGCATTTGTGAGAAGAATCCCAACATCTTTCAACAGAACAGCTTTATTGTGGTTATTCTCTGTAGGCCGAGAGTGACAATGGGAACTGTTGCCATCAACTTGGGCAATCTGGATTTAATAAGGATAACGGTATCCTGGGGTGGCAGTTTCTGACTCAAGTCAGACTTCAGCTCACTTATGCTTAGAAAGAGGAAATAAAATTGGAGCAAGCTGTCCACCAGTCTTTTGCTCTAGGAACAAAACAACCAAGCAACCAATACCAAAGTCCTTATGGGTCAGGCCATTCTGATTGCTGCTTTGGCTCAACTGTCCATCATGGAAACCATGCCCACCTTGTCCTCTAGACTGAAGACAGAAAAAAAACTAACATAAAAATAATGTTGGTTGCCAGACACTATGGAAAAGTAAGTTTGACACTGATAAAATGTTAAGCAAATACTAACAAAAAAATTAACAAATAAATTTAAAAATCCAAAAAGAAAAGCAATAATAACTAGGAGCTAATATAAGTTTACTACAAGTAATCCATACTAAAGTGGTCTGATTTGTTTCTTAAGTGGGATTACTAAAACAGAAAAAGGTGATATATACATGTATGAATGACCCATGGACATGGACAATGGTGCAGGGACTAACCGTGGGAGCGGGGGTGGGATGGGAGGGTGAGGGCAAAGGGGGAAATGGGACAATTGTAATGGAATAAACGAGAATTTAAAAAAAGAGATTTTAGAATCAAGGTAAACTAATACAGCTACATGTTTCTAATATTTTGGTATCAATTCATACCAAATGTTTTAATTTTGTGTATTGATTTAATTTTTATTAATTGCTTAGATATTTATTGATGTGATTCTCTGACTCTTAGAATGAAGAACAGAACTGCTGAAGGCATGATGCATAATTAGTTTCCGTAGTAGTTTTTATGCTTTTACTGTTTCCCACTTAGCTATATTAATGTTTTTCAAAAATGTTGTAATAAATGCAAAATAAAAAGCAAAAAGTGGCATCTTATATATAGTATGAAGTTAACCATAAGTTTCATGTGAACAAATAGTATGATAAAGAAAACCTGGATTTCATTAATAGTATCTTGGCAAATGAAGAACAACTACACTCTAACCTGCAGGAGACAGCCTATATATGAACTGCTATGCCAGTGTTGAATGAAATATTTTACAAGAAATGTTTACGGGACAGAGGCAGCCTCAAACAAGTTCAATAAGGGAGTTCTGGATAATCCATCACATGAAGAATGGCTGTGGTAACTGGGGTTTTCATGGAAAGAAAGAAAGAAAGGAAGAAAGGAAGAAAGGAAGAAAGAAAGAAAGAAAGAAAGAAAGAAAGAAAGAAAGAAAGAAAGGAAAGAAGGAAGAAAGAAAGGAAGGAGGAAAGAAAGAAAGAAAACCATTCTGTTTACAGAGCATTAGTTAGCTGCCTTTATTTAAAGTACAACCATATGAAATAAGAAATTTATTCTGGATAATCTCACAGGAAGATCTCGGATCAAATACAGATAAATTTCCAGGGAGGACTATCTGGATGTAATATTCAGAAAAATCTTCCCCTTGCTGTAGATGTTTGACAGTAGAATTAGCTACTGTAGGAAGCAGGGGAGTCTTTGACCTTTGGATGTTTTTGCAGAAGCTGAGTCTACATTGGCTGTTTGGGGGAGCACTTTCCTACAATAGGTAGGAGGCTAAACTAGATGACCTTTAAGATCTCTTCTAATCTTAGTTTAGATGAATCCATGAAGAGTGAGCAGAGAATGTGAAAGGGAGGGAGAGGAATTTCTGAGACGTATGCAGTAAGACATTGTGGACAGGATGTGAGCGAGAAGGTGGTTCAGAGAGCTTGATCCCAACGTATGTTCCATTTGTAGTGTAGCATCAGGACATCTCACCTGAGCACACAGGAGTTCATTAAGCTGGGCCTATTATGCTCTCTCCTCAAATTGACCCAGCAGCTATGATACACTGATTTAGATGACATGCTTTCCCCTGGGAATAGAGGTAAATGGAAAGAGCAATGGACAAAAAATAGGAAATTGGAGGTTTTAGAATCTAATCCCAGTATTGCCAGATATTCACCATCTGCTTTTTGAGCAGTTTCTTGCAAATACTAGTTGGCTTCACTATAAAGGAGACCTGTGAGATGTGAAGAACATTTTATAACAGTATAAAATAGTTCATCAGGCACAAGATCTAGACTCAGGAGTAACCTCATGTCTTTGCCTCTCATATTTCACAATGGTTGCAGCTCTGAAATGAATTACAGCTCATATATATATATATATATATATATATATATATATATATTTTGTCTTGGGTTTTGAGACTAAATGGGTTTTGCGGAGGATATTGTAATTCCTCTTTGTGACCACAGAATTGTCCTAAGGGATTCCTACAATCAAGTGGAATAACATAAGTATTGATAGAGTCACTGTTACTCCCAAGACCACAAAGAGAGCGCTTCCTTAACCTCTGAGGAACTGGAATCTCCAAGGAAATCAGGAGACCTGACCCCCTACCTGCCTTGGAAGCACCAGCACATTGAGGGAGGTGCAGACCAAAGGTGAATTTACCCATCAGTGACAAAAGTTTCCTGCCTCTAAGCATAAGAAGTCACTCATGAGCAGCGTTCCTAAACCACAGCTACAGGATGTGGGCACAAGCCCTTGTATAATTGTTGGCTAAAAGCCAATAAGCATTCATCCCCGTGCAAATACTGGGGCTTTTTTTGTTGTTAACCTTTGAAAACCACAGGTATTAGCCTCTCTTTTTCTTCCCCTTGGCACCAATCATCTTCTTTTCTCCAAATTGGCCTCTTGTGTGTAAAGAATTTCTGAGGAGCTTTTAAACCTAAATTTAATACTTTTGCCCTCCCCTCTCTTGCCCCACAAAATGCCAGGCAGAGGTTAAGCCTCCTTACAAAATATCTGCTGGCTATGAGGGCTTCCGCAGCTCTGTTTGGGCTTTTTGATTAGAGAGGAAATCAGAGAGCTCTAGGAGTGACCTTTACCTTCAAGAAAATACAGGCAATTTCTGGAAATTCCCTCTAAACAACAGTGACCTATTTTTTTTCTCACTTTAGAATTCACCCAGCAGCTATGATACACTGGTTGACATGACGTGACTTTCCATTGGCATGAAGACAAATGGGAAGAGTAGCAGACCAGAAATCAGAAATTGGAAGCTTTAGAATCTAATCCCAGTGTTGCCAAAAACTTACCACCACTTTTTGAGCAATTTCTTTTCAGTCTCTAGGCCTGTGCTCTGTGAAATGACAGCTTTGGATTAGGTGGTTCCTATCTCTGTAAATTGGATTCCTTCCTGATGGTTCAGCAAAGGTACAACGAGAATGGGCCTCGATGTATTGTAAAAGATCCCAAACTTATAAGTTGTCCTTTCTTTTCTGCTTTTGAGGCTAGCCAAATGCCAGACCTCCAAAGAGGCCTTATTACTCATTGAGAGGTCAAGCGTGAAGATTCTTGACCGCTTAGCTTATTGTAAATGGTAGAGAATCAGTCAGCCTTCACTCTGTACCCAAATGCCCTACATCCTGAAATGGAAACCCAAGCCAAATCTACTGAAGCATAAGAATATTTTTAAATAAAAGAGGTGGCAGATGAGCATTACAGGGTCTAAGTAAACAGAAGGAGAACTTTCTAATCATCAGAGCTTCCCAAGATATATTAGAAGACTGTGGGTTATCTATCAATAGAGATGTCCAAGCAGTTTCTGAAAGGAGACTTCCTGGGATTTTGTATTGGGAATTCCTGAATGGCATAAAAATCAGATAAAGAAGATGGCAGTTCTATTTTATGGACAGTTCTAACTGTAAGAAGTTTATTCTTAAATTACCATCCAAATTTCTGTATTCTCTCATCCTCTGATCATAATCCTACTTTGT
Organism: Macrotus californicus; assembly: GCA_007922815.1. Lineage (NCBI taxonomy): Eukaryota > Metazoa > Chordata > Mammalia > Chiroptera > Phyllostomidae > Macrotus > Macrotus californicus. Next base: position 48,331 of record VMDR010005411.1, read on the forward strand.
ATACCCTATATATTACTTTATGACCCATCCCACAGGAGAGTCTTTGTGAAATGTGAAGACAGTTCTACTGTCATCTGAGTTCTCCACACTAAATAGCTTTTGTGTGATTAAATGCTTATTCCATTGTTATAGGCTGGACCTCAAGACTCAGAGACATCTACCTCCTCTCATCTTTTCTGATTTGATTCCATTCATGATGCTACAATGTGTCATTTAGATGGTCATTTGAGAACAGTCCAGGTTAAGTTACAAAGAGGACAAATGTGCAGAGAGAAGTCAATTGTCAGGCTGATCCTTAAATGGTAACTGAAAAGAAAGGGCTGGACATTTCAGAGGCTGCTGCCAACAAATGCTACTATCTTGAGGCAAATGGGGATTTTCAGGCAACAGTGTTATAATGATTTGCCAATTGTGTCTACTTTAGAACCATTGCCAAAATAATCCAACGACTTTTCATTCCACTACTGTTGATAGGGCAGCTGAAAATTTCAACATTTCCTTTTACAGTCTGAATAGAAGTTCCCTGCCTTGGGGACTGTAACAATATTTGCCATCATGGGGGTACGGGGAGTGGATGCTGGGAAGGGGAAAGAGTCGGGGGGAATACTAATGGAAGTAAACAAAGACAAAATGAAATGAGGTTTATTCGGGACTTGGGTTTTAAATGCCTACATCAAATTGATGTTTATGATTGTATCAGAGGACAAATCTTAGGAATTGAGGAAGTAAGTTTTGCAAAGGTAGAACTTCCAAAAATAGATGTCATATAAGCAAAAACGATTACCTGAAAATTTTCATTTGAGTGCCTACTGAGATGTCCCAACTTTGAGTCTTGGGGCAGATCAAAAGCTGGTTGTAGTAATGTTTATGGTGTTCAACATTTAAAACTGGCTTTCAAAATAAATTAAAAATAAGATATAACTGAAAAGTCAAAAAAAATACAAGAACCTTGAAAAGTTGAGAAAAGGTGAGACAATCTTCCAGGTTGTTCAAAACAAGGAGAGACAAAGAGCAAATGAAAGAAAAAAGAGCGACAGAAAACAGAACAAGTTAGGACACACCTCAGAACCCTTTGGGATCCACAGACATTCCACAGGGAGCCCCTCCAGGGGCACTCCCACCTTCCCTTCACTCATTGTGGCCCTACTTCTATCTGCTTAACAGAGTGGGCACCCATTAGAAAGAGTCTGCTATTTTTGTGTGTGTGTTTGAAGAAAAAACTGCAAACAGAAATGAGCCATTAAAATTCTTGGGCAGGGAGTGATATGATCAAATTGTGCTTTAGAAATCTGACCACCAAGTGGATCGGAAGAGGGCCAGCCTTGGAATAAGAATCCCAATTAAAAGGCTATGATCTTTTAAAAAAAAAACCATGCTAGGGTCATCCTCCAAGTTGATCTAATAAAATACTTGTGAGAATGGAAAGGGAAAGGAGAATATGAACAATCTTGAAATAAAAATGGACAGTTTGACATCTGGGCATTAGGGTATAATGCTAAGCCGCATACAGATATGGTACTGCTATGGTCTGGGTGTTTGTGTCTGCCTGAAATTTCATCTGTTGAAATCCTAAAGCCCAATGTGGTGCCTGAAGGCAGTGATTAGGTCATGAGAGCAGAGCCCTCATGAATGCCCTTATAAAAGAAGCACCAGAGAACATTTCTGACCCTTTGTCTTGTGAGGATATAACAAAAAGTCTGTGACCTCAGAAGAATGTCCTCACCTGACCATGCTGGCACCCTGATCTCAGAGTTCCAGCCTCCAGAACTGTGACAAATATATTTCAGTCGTATATAAGCCACCCGATTTGTGGCATTTTGTTATAGCAGTCCAAACACACTAAAACAGATACTATATGGAATGGATTTGGCAAGGAATTTAACTGGAACCATAAAAATGACACAGAAAAATCCAGGAATCTAAAGATGCTAAATGTGAGAGGCCATTTGAACATTGATATAGATGATCAGCAGACACAAATGCAAAATTGAATCTTGAAGAAATATCAGGGATGCAAATATGGATTTGGAAGTCATTCTCATGTAGCTAAAATAATAGAGAGTGAGACCCCAATGAGAGAGAAGATCAGGATCAGAGGGCCAAAGACCAAGATCTGAAAAATGCCTAAGTTTAGAGCAGAGAGGAACAAGAACCCAGAGTCCACCTTGAGTTTATGATCAGGTATCCATTTGATAACATTATTTAATGGGCTTAGGAGAATTTGTTTTCTTATTTTGGGAAGTTCAATTATCGCTATATAAAGTCTAAACTGTACATTTATCAGTCTAATCAAGCTTTTAGATTTCCTAAGGTACTAAATATTCAAAATCATGTAATACTATTTAAAAGAAGTTAATTGTTTCAGTCCAAAAATGACATTGGGCTGAAGTATAATCTTCAATTATGATATGCGTATGGATGATGTACTTAAACATCAAAAATAGTCTCAAAAACCAATACTCCCACGGGCAAGAGAATAGCCAAGTTTGTTGCGGTTTCCAATGAATGACATCAGTCCCATGTAGGTCTCAATCAAAATGGGTTCATTTAACACCATTGGCCCCTTTCCTCTTCCAGATCCACTTGAATTCTTGAGGGCATTCTGGATAGCTGGCACAAGCTTAGACATGAACCCTGACAACTGAAGAGGAAAAGAGGGCACAAAGTTAGTGAATGCAGATTAGGTCCAGATGAACCTCCTCCCCAACCAGTCCTTACAAAAGTTGACCACTCTTGGGAGCTTCTGTTATTTTTACTTCTTAAACAAGAATCATTTCTCAGAATTATTAACATTGCTTCTGTTAGTCTTTTAATAAATTAATCAGTTAATAGATTACATACATAAAGACATCTACCTTGTTTTTATTTTTTATTACTGATACTTTGTGCAACATTAAGAAGTCAGATTAATAAATATTTACTGACAGTCTATTGTGAATCACACCTGTTGCCCTCAAAGAAGTGACACTATAATAATCTAAGAAATAGACTTCTAATTACTATATAAAATTCATAAAAATAAATAGTAAAAAGAAGTATGAAATGCTAAAGGAGAACAAAAGAGGGAGAAATCATACATGGTTAGAGAACCAAGAATAACAAAATGTGACTCAAGACAAATCTTTAAGGGTTAATAGGGTTTCAACAACTGAAATAAGGTTAGTGAGGGCCTGCTTGACAGCTGTTCTTTTTTCCAAAAAGCATCCTTCCCACTATTTGAGATTCTTCTACTAATAAGAGTGTTTCAATTTTCATTTGAAGAGCCACCTCTTCCATTTAGTCCAAGTACATTAAGTGGAGCTGACCTTAGCAAATGAGTCAGGTCTAATCATTCAGAGATATCCATCCCTCTGGCTACAGAGATTGGTTCAGGTATCGCTACATGAAAAATGTGATTGAGAAATTGATAGAATACAAGCCTGTTAGTATTCATGGCCATTTTTGCCATATATAGTGAGAACTTAACTAAGAATGAATACAACAAAGGTAAAAGAACTAAGACATTGAGAGAGATCAGTTGTTAACAGAGACATTTGA
>VMDR010005412.1:0-51860 GCA_007922815.1 Macrotus californicus
AAACAAAATACAACCAGAGACTTTGAAATTAAGAACAATCTAACAATGGTCAGAGGGGAAGGGGGAGGGAATAGTGGGGGGAAGGGTTTCCAGGAAACACTGTAAAGGACACATGGACATAACCAAGGGGGAGAGTGGGAGCGGGGGAGGGGGGTGGGATTGGCTGGGGTGGGGGGAGAGTGGGGGGAAAATTCAAACTGTAATTGAAAAACAATAAAGTAATTTAAAAAAATTAATGAATATTTACTTATAAGCTCTCAAAATTGAATGGCTAGAATTACTTCAGCCATAATTAAATAATTTACCTTCCCAGCTTCTTTTCACTGATTGTTTCAAGTGTTTATAATGTTAACACATATTTACAGTGTAAACTATGCTGAGTGTTTAATATTTATGATCGGGGAATCCACAGTATTAAAGACTGCATGACATTGCCTAAAATGATAAGAGGCTGCTGTTGAAAAGCCGGCTTGTGAGAGCACAAACCTCGTTGGTCCATCCATCATACTTTTTTATTTTGTTTTGACGTCTTTCCAGTTAGTATTCCCAAGTAATAATACATTTTAAAAATTGTAATGTTGTATTTTGCAAAAAATAACATCTGTCAATTCTCTTGAGTTTCTTTCAGTGCTAATTGTGCTAGTTGTCTGCACTTGGAGACAAAACCAAACATATAAATGACGAATGTTTTAAAATATGTATAATATTATGGATGTATCTAATTTGTATATGAAAAGACAAATCTCTGGATCCAAATTAAGACAAATAAACTAATGAAAAAGAAAAAAAACATTCAAATTCATGGAGACTGAATAACATGCTATTAAATAATGAATGGTTTGACAATGAGGTCAAGGAGGAAAGCAAAAAGTTTCTAAAACAAACTAAAATGAACACACAAAAGCCCCAAACCTATGGGACACAGTGAAGGCAGTCCTCAGAGGGAAATTCATAGCAATACAGGCCTACCTAAAAAAGATGGCAAATTTTCAAATAAACAACCTAACCCTATATCTACAAGAACTGAAGGAACAACAACAAACAAAGCCCAGAGTGAGTAGAAGGAAGGAAATAACCAAGATTCAGAGCAGACTTAAATGACATAGAGACTAAAAGAATAATTCAAAGGACCAATATATCCAGGAACTGGTTCTTCGAATCGATAAACAAAATTGACAAGCTTTTAACCAGACTCTTCAAGAAAAAAAAAGAGAAAGGACCCAAATAAATAAAATCAGAAAAAAGAGGAGAAGTAACAACTGATACTACAGAAATACAAATGATTGTAAGAAAACACTATGAACAACTATATGCCAAGAAATTTGAAAACCTGGGCAAAATGGACAAATTTCTAGAAACATATAATCTTCCAAAACTGAATCAAGAACACACAGAAACCATAGTAGACTGATAACAGCTAATGACACTGAAGTAGTAAATAAGAAGAAGAAGAAGAAGAAGAAGAAGAAGAAGAAGAAGAAGAAGAAGAAGAACAAGAACAAGAACAAGAAGAAGTAAATAAATAAATAAAATTTTAAACTCTGGCACATAAAAGACCTGGACTGGATAGCTACACAGGAGAATTTTACAAAACACTATGGGAAGACCTAACACCTATCCTTCTCAAACCATTCCAAAAAATCCAAGAAGACGGAAGACCCCCAAACTTTTTTAATGAGGCCAGCATCATCCCAATTCTAAAACCAGGTAAATACACAACAAAGGAAGAAAACTACAAGTGAATATCGCCAATAAACATAGATGCTAAAACTCTAAACAATATATTGACAAAAGCATCCAGCAATACATTGAAAAGATCATACACCATGATCAAGTGGATTTCTTTCCAGGGATGCAAGGATGGTCCAATATTCGCAAGTCAATGAAGGTAATATTACATAAAACAAAATGAAAAACAAAAATTACTTGATCATATCAATAGATGTTGAAAAAGCATTTGACAAAGTACAGCATTCATTTATGATAAAAACATTCAGAAAGGTGGGAGTAGAGGCAGCATACCTCAACATAATAAAGGCCACATACGAGAAATCTGCAGCCAACATCATACTCAACAGGCAAAAACTAAAAGCTTTCCCCCTAAGATCAGGCACAAGACAAAGGTGTCCACTTTCATCATTTCTATTCAACATAGTATTGGAAGTTCTAGCCACAGCAATCAGACAAGAAAAAGAAATAAAAGGCATCTAAATTGGAAAGGAGAAAGTAAAACTGTCATTGTTTGCAGATAACATGATAGTGTACATAGAAAACCCTGCAGACTCCACCAAAAAAATACTCAATCTAAAAAGTGAATTTTGCAAAATGGTAGGATACAAAGTCAATAGAAATCGAAGGCATTCTTATACAACAATGAAATATCAGAAAGAGAAATTAGAGCGGGAAATCCCACTTATATATCAACAAGAAAAATAAAGTGCCTAGGAATAAATTTAGCCACGGAGGTAAAAGACCTGTACTCAGTAAACTACACAACACTAAAGAAAAAAATTAAGGAAGACACAAATAAATGGAAGCACATACCGTATTCATGGATCAGAAGAATTAACATCATTGAAATGCCCATACTCCCCAAAGCAATTTACAGATTAAATACAATCCCTATTAAAATTCAAATGACATATTTCACAGATATAGAACAAACATTTCAAACCTTTATATGGAACTATAAACGCCCCTGAATATCCTCAGCAATTTTGAGAAAGAAGAACAAAATAGAAATGATCACAATACCTGATATCAAACTACAGTACAAAGTCACTGTAATCAAATTAGTCTGACAGTGGCATAAGAACAGACACAAAGACCAATGGAACAAAATAGAAAGCCCAGAAATAAACCCATATCTCTGTGGTCAATTAATAATTGACAAAGGGTGCCACAGCATAAGATGAAGTAAAAATAGCCTCTTCAATAAATGGTGTTGGGAGACCTGGACAGGTACATTCCAAGAAATGAAACTAGACCACCAACTTCCACCATATATCAAAGTAAATTCAAGATGGATAAAAGGCTTAAATATAAATTGTGACACCATAAAAGACCTAGTGTAGAACTTAGGCAGGAAAATTTCAGATATTCCATGCAGCAATATTTTCACCAATACATCCCCTAGGACAAGGGATATAAAGGAAAGATTAAGCAAATGGGAATACATCAAATTAAAAAGCTTCTGCACAGCTAAAGAAAACATCAGCAAAATGAAAATCAAACCAACCGTATGGGAAAACATATTTGCCAATGATACCTCAGACAAGGATTTGATCTCCAAAATATATAAGGAACTCATATGACTCCACTCCAGGAAGACAACCAATCCAGTTAAAAAATGGGAAAAGACCTGAACACACAGTTCTACAAGGAGGACATACTTGTGGGCTTGTGGGCATATGAAAGGATGCTCAACATCACTAGCCATCAGAGAGATGAAAATTAAAACCACAATGAGATACCACTTCACACTGGTCAGAATGGCCATCAATAACAAATCAAGAAACAAGTACTGGCTAGGTTGTGGAGAAAAGGAAACCCTAGTGCACCACTGGTGAGAATGCAGACTGGTGCAGCCACTCTGAAAAACAGTATGGAATTTCCTCAAAGAACTAAAAATGGAACTGCCTTTTGATCCAGCGATTCCACTGCTGGGACTATACCGTAAAAATTCTGAAACACCAATTCAAAAGAACCTATGCACCCTTCTGTGTATAGCAGTGTTATTCACAATAGCCAAGTGCTGGCAACAGCCTAAGTGCCCATCATCAAAAAACTGTGGTTCATTTACAGAATGGAATACTACACAGCAGGGATAAAGAAGGAACTCTTACACTTTGCGACAACATGGATGGAACTGGAGAGTAACATACTAAGTGAAATAAGCCAGGCAGTTAAAGACATACTATATGATCTCACCTGTAAGTGGAACCTAATCAACAAAATAAACAAATGAGCAAAAAGCCTGGAGACATGGAAATAAAGAACACACTAATAGTGACCAGAGGGGAGGGAGGAGGGAAAATAATGAGATAAAGAAGAGGATGGGTCAAGTCAAGGATCATGTACAAAGGACTCACAATCAAGGACAATGGGGTGGAGGTTGTCTTTGGGAGTGGGGGTTGGACGGAGTGGGAGAGAGCAATGAGGGAATAAATGGAGACAACTGTAACTGTACAACAATAAAAAAATGGTCTGGAAAAAGATATTCATCTCATAATCCCTTGAGCCTGTGAATATTACTTTATCTAGCAAATACTTTTCAGATTTGATTGTTTTAGTATACTGAAATGGGGAGATTATTTGGATTATCCAGGTGGGTCCTAAATGTCATCATAAGTGTCCTTATAAAAGAGAAGCAAGGGGAGATTTGATACTGACAAAAGAGGAGGCAATATTGTAACCGAATGCAGGTCTGCCTGCCTGCCACAACAAAAGCCAAACTCATGAGACAGGCACTGGTGAAAAGGAAAGTGGTTTATTCCGATATCAGCATTCTGAGAAGATGGGGACCTCTCATCCATCTTCACATATCAGTGCAGGCAGAGGTGTTTATAAGAAGGGAGAGAAAGTAGAACAAAGAGATCAAGGGGAAGTGGTCAAAAAGTTCTCTACATGCAGACCAGAACAGTCCATTCCAATAAAGACCTTAAAACTGGTCAAGTGGTGGTCTAGTGTATGTCATCTTGGTTTTCATCATCCCGGTTTTATGCCATCCCCATTCTATAGTTGAAGTTCAGCAAATCTCTCAGATCGCAGATGACTGAAGATCAGCGTCTGTATCTTTTAAAGTTAATTCCTATTATTTTTATACAAACATGGTGTTTATCTATAAGTTACATATTAGTCAGAGTCAGCATTGACAGAAACATTGTGAAAAGAATGGTAGGTGGGTTACAATTCCTCACTGCTAGAATATGACCAGGGAGACAATGACTCAGTAATGTGACCACAAGTCAGGGAAGGCTGGCCACAAGAAAAAAAGGATTTCCCTTATATGAACACTTGATACTAAAATTTCTGGCCTCTGGAACTGTGAAAAAATAACTCTGTTTTCAGCCACCAAGTTTGTGGCGATTTGTTACAGCAACCACAGAAAATATATATGGGTGGCTTGGAGTAGAGTTTTTAGCAGCAGAAATGACCAGAAGTGATTGGATTCAAGATCTGTTTTTGGAGATAGTATTCATAGCACTAGCTGATGTATATATGATATTGGTATCATAGAAGAGCCCAGAATAATTCTCAGGTTTTTCTTCTGTGCAAGTGTGTGGCTGATGGCAACATTACTGAGATAGGAGAGGAGAAGGAAAAATTGATAGTCGTGTTTGAGAAAATATCAAGTAGCATGTATCACTGCTAAGTTCATAATTCAGTTGTCTGTGGAGAGTCAATTTGATATGATTATGGAGCTAAGGAAGGCTAGGTTGGAAATATAAATCTGTGAGTTATTAGTTGTATTTAAAACCATGGGGCCAAGTCTATAGCCCAAGAAGAGATAAGACTTGGTCCAGGGTCTGAATCAGGAGACAATCTATGTTTCAGTGGGACAATAGAGGAGGGTCCAACAAAGGAGAGGAGGAGCCAAAGAGGAGGGAGAATAGCAGGAGGGTATGAAGTCACAGAAGCAAGGGGAGTGGGTTGTGGAGGGAAAGATGTACATCGTCACATGTTGCTCTAAGGGTGGAGAAGCAGAGAACTGACCATCGCATTTGGCATTTGGCAACGTGATCACGACAAGTGGCCTTGAGAAGCACATTCCAGTGACGTCGTGGCGAGGAAAGCTCCTTTAGACTATTGCAGAACGACTGGCAAGTGAATAAAGACCCGTAGCGAATCTACGCAACTTTTCTGAGAACACTTGATGCGCAAAGGAAATGCACTATGGCAGGCCGCAGCCTTGGGATGCAGGGAGGGCTCAGGTTGGTTTTGAAGGCAGCTGATTCTCCGGCACGTGCTTTTCGGTGTCAACAGGGGAGTCAGAATTGAAGGGGAAGTAGAAATGGGGAGGCAACACCCCTCGGCACACTGGAGGGCTGAGTCAGCGAACCGTTCCCTCAAGCCTTTGGTCACCAGGCGCGCGCCACAAAAGCGACAGACGCCCAACTGCCGCCGCTCACCGAACCGCACCGCACCGCATCAAGGGCGATTTGTGCGGGAACCACAGCTCCCGGGAGGCGTTGCGCGGGGCGGCAGTGCGCAGGCGCGCGTCACACCCCCTCCCTCTCCCAGGCTCCTTCCTCTCGCTCCGAGCCCAGTTCCGGGCGGAGGCCAACGACGCGCAGGGGGACGAGTTTCTCTTAAAGGAGAAATAGCGGTAGAGCGCGCAAGGTGGGCCCCGTCTTCCCGCCGCAGTCCGACCGGGCTTGGCGGCGCCGGGGGTGCAGGTAAGGCTAAGCCGGGCGGGCGCTCGGGGCGGTCCGCGGGAGGCCTTTGCAGTGCTCGGTCCGCGCCCTGTACGCACTACATGCTGCGGCCCGAGACCAGGTTGAGCCGTCCTGCAGACCCCGGGCCCGGCTAAGGCGACCCAACTATGTAGAACGCCTGCAGCGCGGATGGTGCATCCATGCAGTTGAAGTTGTTCCCCACCCCGCTCCCCGCCCGGGAGGAGTTCCCCATTGAAGACTCCTGCCCCGGCCCGCCGCTCCGCCCCTCGGTGGCCGGGTACCTCCCATCATCCGCAGCGAGTGCTACGGCAACGGTTTGATCATCCTGCCCATCCCCCGCTGAGACCGCTGGGTCGTTCCCGGCTCTTGCGTGTCCTCTGTCCCGCAGGCCCCGGGCCCATGGCTGCCTCCACGGCAGACGCGTCCCGCAGGCGGCGGGAGAAGCGGCGGCAGCTGGACGCGCGCCGCAGCAAGTGTCGCATCCGCCTGGGCGGCCACATGGAACAGTGGTGCCTCCTGAAGGAGCGGCTGGGCTTCTCCCTGCACTCGCAGCTCGCCAAGTTCCTGCTTGACCGGTTAGGGCCGGGCCAGGGGCGGGAGTGGGACACCCAGCGCCTCCCCCCCCGTAAAGTGCCGACCCACTGTTCCTTCCTACTGGCCCATTTCTCACTTCAGCAGTATAGCCTGTGAGATTTGCAGCCCACCAGGGTAGTGCCGCACCCCTCTTGGCCATGTTAGGACTTGCCCCTTAACTGTGTGAGTGTTTGCAGTTAGAAGCACTTGTCCAGCTGGGGCTCGACCTGACCTGCCTCTTGTCCCTCTGGCAGGTACACTTCTTCAGGCTGTGTGCTCTGTGCAGGTGGGTAGGCAAAGGCTGGGGGAAGGAAGGGGCTCAGGAGCCACAGAGGGAAGAGGGGCAGCAGCGATTGGTGTGACACAGGAACGCCCTCTGCAAAGGGGCTGGATCAGAGGGAACCCCCGAGCGAGTTTGGAAAGAGGAGAGGAGCTGGGGAGCCCAAGGCAGTTAGATGGGAACAGCCTGTGGGGAAGGGAGGAGCTGCTCAGGACCTTGCGGGTCGGTAAACTGGACTCAGGGCCAGGGTTGCCCGGGGGTGTTGGGAGGCAAGACTGTCTGGGTATGGCTCTCAAGGGTGAGAGTAGGGGGCGATCCAGCTTGCCCTGACTGTCACCTTCACCCTTTTAGGTCCCAAGCCTTTGCCCCCCAAGGGTCTGCAGTATCTGGTTCTCCTATCTCATGCCCACAGCCAAGAGTGCAGCCTGGTGCCTGGGCTGCGGGGGCCTGGGGGCCAAGATGGTGGGCTTGTGTGGGAGTGCTCAGCGGGCCACACCTTCTCCTGGGGCCCCTCTTCAGGCTCCACACCTCCAGCGGAGTCCAAGCCAGCCCTCCTTCCAAGTACTTCCCAGAGAAGCTGGTGCCCAGAGGCCAGAGGTGGGCAGGAGCCTACAGGTAGGCCGGGGAGAGAAGAGTTCTAGAGAATAGGAAGGAAAAAGGGTTTCCATTCCAAGAGCTCAAAACTCTATTCTTTCAAACTGATCCTTTCTCAGTGAAAAAACTATGTTGTCAGGGGAATATATCCTCAAATATATTTTTAGGTATAAAAAGAAAAATACAGAATAGGATGCATGGTATGTATTTTGGTGGGGAAATAAAGGGAGAAAGTATTTTGGAATGAATGAAATATCTCTGGGAGGGCATGTTGGAACCAGGTTGCCTGTGGGAAGAGGCAGGGGGGGCTGGGGGGAGCAGTATTGGAAAGGAGACTTTTCATATTGTACTTTTTTATACTTGTAATTTTTTGAACCATTTGAATGTATCATCTTTAAAATAAAATACCCTTTCCCACTGTAGTAGTCTTTGACCCTTCCTCCGCCTTCCTAAGAGTCCTCCCATGAATTGAGACCTTAGAGTCCACCTGCTCTCATCCCTCCAGCCCAAAGTTTCTTCCGCTTTGACCCCACCTGTGCCAACAGGTTTGGAATCTGAGCCCGAGAAGAGGACTCAGCAGGCGAGGTTGTTCAGGTGAGGTTGGGAGGAGGGACAGACTAGACCAGTAAACAATGGGGGTGAAGGATCAGAACCACAGGCTTGCCTTCTTTGCTCCTGCAGGGGAATGAGACCCCCACCAGAGTTCTTTCTGCCCCCAGGAGAAGACAAGGGGGGTGATGAAGATGAGAGTGAAGGGGAGATGCTCAGTGATGCCAGCCCATGGACCTATAGCTCCTCCTCAGACAAGCAAGTTGGGGCTGAGGGAAACACTGAGCATGGCAAAAGGGCAAGGACAGCAGGTCAGGAACACAGAGCTTTGCAGACTTGAGGAAAGGGCTTATTGGTGGGGAGGGCAGAAAGAACTGGAAGACTAGAATCGGGTGGGAAGGGTTGAAGTTAGGCTCTGTGGAAGAATGAAGTCTGAACACAAATGTGATTGGAGTCCTGGGTAGGGTTGTTCTGAGTTTGGGATCTTTGTGATTTAGGGGCTGGGGCTGGCTGAGGGCCCAGGGAAATAATGTCCTCTTCATTGTTTCAGCTGTGAGCCAGATGGCCCCAGACTGCCTCCTTCCCCTGTTACCGATGCACTTAAGGAGGGAGAGATAGCCCTGGCCCCTGCAGCTGCCCCCTCTTCTCTGACCGGGCCACCCTCATCAGCACCCACAGTGAGTCCTGGAGCTTCTCTGCCTGTGGAAGGCAGGGTAGAGCTGGAGCTTAATCGAACGCCTCAAGCGGCCCAGCAATCTGAGCCCCTGGTCAGGTAACCTGATGGCTGAGACAGAGGGCAAGGGTATCCTGGGCCATGGCCCTCCTTCGAGGCCCTCTGCTTCTTCTTTGCTGCTCATAGCCCTGGGAGTCGGGCCCAATCTTCTCTGGTTATAGCCTGGGACGAGGACAGTGCACAGATCAGCCCCAAGAGAATTCGGTAAGACTGAGAAAGGGACTTTGGGAGGGCCTCAGAAGAGGGAGGGAGGCTGAGGAGAGCCTGCAGGAGTCTTCACACTTTTTCCTATTCTCACCCCCAGGAAGGCTGCCAAAAAGGAGCTGCTGCCTTGTGACTTCCCTGACTGTGGAAGGATCTTCTCCAACCGGCAATATTTGAATGTGAGAATGTGAGGGGCACCGGTTGGGTTCCGTGTGGCTTCAAGTGGAGGAGAAGCTGAGGTGAAGGAGCCTGGAGTTTAGGAGAATCGGGAAGAGAAAGATTGGGGTGGCGTGCAGCACTTACCTGCAGTTAATAATCACTAAACTAAGTAACTGGTAGAGAAAGCTGAAAACCCAACCTTGGACATACAACCACTGCCCACTACTGCTTGTTTCATGGCCTCTGGGGATCACAGGAAATGATGGTGGCATCCTCTAGTTCTCTGGGTAATAGTGACTATTGTAAGCATTTGACCTATTGATCTTTTCCACACTCTAGGGAGTAGGTACTGCTACTATTGCCACTTTGTAAATGAGGAAACCAAGGTACAGAAGGTTAAGCACTGTCCAAGGCTCCTCAGCTAGAGTGTATTGATAATGCTGGGGATCCCTGAGTCTTGTCCCCATCTTCACTGCAGGAGAAGTTTGAGGCACAGAAAGGGCAGGGCCCACCCCTACACTCATCCAGAGCCCTCAGGGCCAGTCTGGGGGCTGAGGAGGGCCCACCAGGAAGAAGTACAGGGAGATAATCCCCAGGTGGCAGCAAAGCTCTGGGCTTCAGACTTTTCAGCAGGGCTGGTCTAATATACCTGAGCTGTTCAAAGAGAAGATGAAGCACCTCTAGCAGCAATTTAACTACAAAAAGTGGGATTTGGGATTTTGGAGGGGGAAGCCCATGTGATTTAATGAGGCAGAGTATGAACCTGGATCACATAAGAAGAGAACTATATCCCAGAAGTTCTCAGAGAGTCAAGGCTGAAAACACACTACCCTTAAGAATGTTCCAGGTTAAGAGCGCATGTGTGTATCCAAAGCAGACGTTCAAACCATATAATATATATCTGGGGTGATCTGTTACTAAAAAGTAGGCTATCTATGTGATGATGTACTTCAATATGGATAGGGAAGAAGATAATCATGCCTACCACAAGGTGTCCTATCCCCTGCAGATAGCACATTCATAGTTAGGAAACTGGGCATTGCAAGGGGAGAGGGTGGCAAGGAGATAAGACCATAGAAATCAAGGGTAGGATGAGGGCATTTTGTGTTCAGGATGGGGTGGGGTGGAGATGGTCACATGTAGATGATGGGACCTGGCATTGATGGTTTGGGGCAGATAGAGGTGCCTGCCTGCTGGGTCAGCTCTAGGGTCTCCCTGAGGAGAGTACCCCCTTCCTTCCATAGCACCACAAGAAGTACCAGCACATCCACCAGAAGTCCTTCTCCTGCCCAGAGCCAAACTGTGGGAAGTCCTTCAACTTTAAGAAACACCTGAAGGAGCATATGAAGCTGCACAGTGGTCAGTGGAGGGAATGCCTCCTCACCTCCCCCATGGGTCCCTTCACTTACCCCTGTGGGGCTGGTCAACTATCTGCAGTTGTCATCACACCCTCTGTAGGTGACTTTCATACACTTTCCAGTGTGTTGGACACATGCCTGCCTGAGACTGTAGGTGCAGGGACATGTCAGTGAACAAAGCAGGCAGTCCTCACCTCATAAGATGTCCACTCACGTAGAGCATGGAAGACGTGTGGAAGCAGGGAAGCAGGGAGAGCTTAGAGGAGGAGTTGCTCTTGTGGAAAGGGATGTTCTTTGAGCAAAGACCTCAGCGAAGGGAGGAATGGAGACTTGTCCACCTCTATGAGCAGCGCATGGGAAGGAAGAGAGGACAGATAGGTGGTGGGGGTCCCAAGACTACCATGAGGATGGCTTGGCTCCTGGCTAAATGCGCTGGGCCTCATCTCAGGGTTTGGACAGTGAAAGAACACAGCTGACTTTGAAAGGAGAGCTGTGGCTGTCATGTGGAGAAGGGTACTGCAGGGACATGCAGTGTACAGTGATGTTGGTCTGGAGGCTGCTAAGAGCATAACAGTGGATCCAGAAGGGCTGCCATGGGAAGGACAAACTAGCCACAAGAGAGATGAGCAGGGAGGAGTTGGGGGTGATTTGGAGGACTCCAGTCTGAACAACTGGGCAGAAGGTTATGTGGTTTCTTGGAGACATGTACTTCAGGAAGCAGACATTTGGAGGGGCATGCTAACTAGGTATTCCAGAAGATGTGAATCTGGAGTTCAGGGGAGATGAAGAAAAAAATGTGTCTGTCACTAGCACATGGATGGTATTTGGAGCTGTGGGTGGCATGCCCTTAATGGAAAGAGTGAGTCTGGGTGAAGAGGTTTGGGCTGGCAGGTGGGAAAGGCAGCTGCAGAGTTTCCAGTAAGGCAGGTGGGGAAACTGGTATCTAAGGACCAAGTAGACACAGTGCTGGGAAGGGGAAGGGAGTTGTGCCTGTGCCACAGGGCTAAGTAGGAGGCTGAGGACAGGCCAACAAACATGGTAGGAAGCCATCACTGACCAGGTGGTGCGTGACAAGAGAGATAGCAGAAAGAATGGAGTGGGTTCCAGGCAGGATGGAGCTAAGGAAGGGGAGACAGTGAGTATGGATACCTCTTTGGGTTTTGCTGGGAAAACAAGTAGAGTTGGGGCCTTAGTTAAGAGGGCTACAAGCTTCGGGCACAGAGGCGGGACTGATCCCCCAGAGAGGAGAGACTTGCTGACTCAGTTGGAGTGGGCAACCTCTGTTTGGTGAAGGGGTGTCTTGGGCTCAGTTGGAAGACACCTGTAGAGGAGTGGGCGGCAGTCACATATGAAGTGGATTGAGGGGCAGGATATGAGCATCCTCCCTGGGGAAATCACTCTTGGTGACTTTCAAAAATGAGTTCAGTGCTGAATGAGGCTGTTGGAGAGGAAGTGGACTCCAAAGAGGGGAGTTTAAGCTGACTGGGGAAATGCAGAGGCATGCAGGGGCCCTTGAGACTTCTGGTGAGAGGGGCGAGTAGAGGAGAAGTGTTTCTGCCCCTTCTATGCAGGCCAAGGGTTGTGTTTATCCTCCATTGCTTTTAACCTATCAAGTACAGCTGAGGGAGATAGGGACTAGAGAGTTGATGTGAATAAAGGAAGGCTACACAGCCACCCTAGAAACAGCACTGGACAAGGAGGGACAGGGGACAGGGGGAAAACACTGGGCTCTGGACTGGAAGCCTGGAGTCATGGGATTATCATAGTGGGATAAGGTAGAGTATTGTAGCCAGTTCTCTGGCTGGAACTGAAATGGGTGAAATTGTGGTGACGGGGCATGTCTTGGGAGTGGTTAAGAAGAGTGGGGGGCCAGGCCAGTGAAGGTCAAGAAACAGATGTGAGCACTAGCCAGGCAGGAAGCAAACTGACAGCAGGAGAGGCTGGAGAGAAGACCTACAGCCAGTACTATATGGAGCACGGGAATGATGGGGGCGAAGGCTGCTAGTGTGTATGTGTGATCTGATGGCAGGGTATACAGAGGTCTAAGGGCCACCTTCAGCAGCTTGGAGGTGGCGGGGAGGGCAGGTTCCAGAAAAAAAGAGGGGATTGCTGCTGACAGCCACAGGGCACTGTTGTCGGCCAGGATGGATGTGATGTGCAGGCTGAAAAGGGACAGTACTCCTGTGGGGGCTGGTGAGTGGGCCGAGAAGGGTCCAAAACCTGGGGATGGATGCTGGGGTGTCCCCATACCCCCACAGACACTCGGGACTACATCTGTGAATTCTGCGCCCGGTCTTTCCGCACCAGCAGCAACCTGGTCATCCATCAGCGCATCCACACTGGAGAGAAACCCCTACAGTGAGTGTGGGGGGTGGGTGTTGGAGGAGGGGGCTGGCAGGACACTTAGGCAACCGGGCTGAGTCCCCTAACTTCTCTCTGCTGGCCCTGGCTCAGGTGTGAAATCTGCGGGTTCACTTGCCGCCAGAAGGCCTCCCTGAACTGGCACCGGCGCAAGCACGCAGAGACAGCAGCCACCCTGCGCTTCCCCTGTGAGGTCTGTGGCAAGCGCTTTGAGAAACCAGACAGCGTTGCCGCTCACTGCAGTAAAAGCCACCCAGCTGTGCTCCTGGACACATCAGAGCAACTTGGCCAAGTGGAGCCCTGTCCCAGCATCTCTGTCCCTGCACTCCTGGGGTCCAGGGATGAGTGCAGGCCCTCTCGGGTTCTACAGGTTCTCACCCTGCTTCCTAAGCAGTGACCACAGGGACTGAAGAGGAGAAAGGCCAGACACCTGGTCCCTGGGAACTAGGGTGATGGAGAGTACAGGGCAGGACTGGATTCCAGCACAGCCAGGCTATAGTAGTCTTCCTACAGGACAGAATAAACCCAGTATTTTACATGGACATGTTTGGGCAGAGTGAGTGCTTTCACACCTGAGGCACAGGAATCCTGATCCCTTTGGAGGCACTCTGCTAGATGTGTAGCACAGGTGTGAGCCCTGTTCTTTGCAGGTCTGCATCTCAAGGACCCAGCTTTCCCCATTTGCTTGGGTACTGCTGCCCTTTCCTGTGGTGCATCACACCCACTCTTGCGTTGGAACAGGGCAGCCCCTGAGAGGGGGAGCACTGGGTCATTCCAGAGGTATAGATGACCAGGTACACAGGTATGTGACCCTGGTCTACGTCCTGTCCATTAACCTGGAGGAGCAAATGCACAGGCCCAAAGATTCTCGCCTTCCAGCGCAAAATTGGGGCTGTGTATGCAGCATTGCTGAGCTGCTGGGAACTTGGGATAGGCCTGGTTCTCCGGTCACTCCTCAAGTCTGCAGGCAGTGGCCCAGGTTTGACAATAGGGGGCTCTTGGCATCTGGAACCCAGACACACCTTGTATTTTACCAGCCATGGCAGTAAACTGCTGGCTCAGGAAATTTGCATCCTGCCCTGTTGCTTCTGTTGAGCTCTGAGTGTTCCACTTGCCAGTTCCAGGCTTTGGGGACCCAGATCCCAGGGCTAATGTCCCCCACCTGGCTGGAGAATATTGTCCTAACAGGCACTGGACACCATTAAGTCTGTCTCCTGGGACAGGTGAGTAGCTATGCTGAAGGCTGCCACCTACCTTTACAAGGTTGGGCCATCTCTCCAAGGCAGCAGGCTGGGTGCTTCTGGTGTTCTGATGTCCTTCAGTGAAGCAAGCTTCCCCACCATTTCTGCCTGCAAATTTCTAGTCTCTCAGAAGCTCAGGGAGGAAGCAATTAGAGGCTAACAGCCAAGTGGAACCATGAGGCAGAAAAGGGCAGGTAGGATGAGATCATAGCCACATCTGTGATCATTACCTGGAGAGGCAGGACATCAAAAGTACCCAGGCAGGGACCTGGTCAGGTAGCTCGGTTGGTTAGAGCATTATCCCAATACACCAAGGTTGCGGATTTAGTATGTGGTCAGGGCACATACAAGCATCAACCAATGAATGCATAGATAAGTGGAACAACAAATCGATGTTTCTGTCTTCTTCCTCTCTAAAACCAAGTTTTTTTAAAGTACCCAGGCAGAAGAGGTAGAGGGCACTTAGGCTGGAAAAAGATGGGACAAAGAAAACAACCCTAGTGGGAAGACTGCAAAGAAACACTGGAAGCACAGGGACTGTGGGACACCCATCCCTAGCCTCTCCCAAGCATGAGGGTCTGGAGGCTTGTCCTAACTACACCAACTATCCCTCCCTCACCACTACCCCACCCCCTGCCCCACCAGAGGAACAGGACTGAGTACAGGAAAAGGGCTGACAAGGAAGTAGATGTAGGTTCGCAGCGGGAGGCCAGGGAAAGGGCTACCGCCTGAGATGGGCAAAGGTGACGACAGGCTGTGCTGTCTTTGCACAGGCCCCACTTTGTGAGTTGGCCCACCATCCCTGTGACACTTTTGTCACTGGCACCTAGCACACACAGTCCAGGGAAGCCTCTTAGCAAGGCTCCTTCAGCTGAAAAGCAAAAAGTCCCTGCTGTTGCTGCCCTACTTGTGCAGCAAAGATGAGGGCTGAAGCAGCTTTGGTGTCTTGGGTGGCGGCAGAAGCAGTGCAAGCTTCTGTGTGGGCCCACTGGTGCTGCGACAGCCAGGGGCTGTGGCTGAAACATTTGCCACACTCAGCACATTTTGCTGTTAGCTGGCCCAGGTGCCTCTTGCAATGCAGCACCAGCTTGGAGCCCATGCTGAAAGCCTTGCCACACTGGGGGCACTTGTGGGGCGTGTGGCCCATGTGGTGCTGGTGCCCACTGAGGTTGAACACACTCGTGAAGTGCTTACTGCACAACTCACAGTGATAGGGCTTCTCGCCCATGTGTATGCACTGGTGCTTGGTAACATCTGAGCAGTCACTGAAGCTGCAGCCACACCTGGGACATGGGAAGGGCCTTTTGACTGTGTGGATGTGCTGGTGCACCAGCAGGTCAGAACGGTGGCCGAAGCCTTGCAGCACGTGGCACAGGTGTGCTGCTGCATGCCCTGGTGGCTGTGCCTGTGTGGAGTTCTCTCTGAAGCAGCACCCACAGTAACCGCATTTGTAGGGTTTCTCCCCGGTGTGCATGTGCTTCAGGTGCACTAATGTGGCACTCTCCGAGGAGCTTCTGTCACATTTGGAGCACCTGAAGGGCTTCTTGTCCAAATGGCTTTGCAGATGTCTCATCAACATGGAGCTCTTATAGAAGCTCTTGCTGCAAGGGGGTGTCCAGGAAGCATGACTGCTGGGAGGTGCGATCACTGGAGCTTCAGGCCTCGTGGATGCTGTGTGTGGCTCTGCAGCACTGCGTCGCTGCAGAGGGTGCCCCGTCCTCCGCACTATGTGCAGCGGTAGGGAGCACTAGTGGGTGCTTCCCACAGGTGTAGCACGATCTGGTGGAAGACCTGCTCGGGCATATGCCCGCATCGCAGGTGCAACAGCAGAGCCAGCGCAACCAGTGTGGAAGGGGGCGGCCAGAGGCACAACAGGGACAACAAAGGTGGGCTGCCAATGTGATGCACATTCTGGTGCACACTGAGGAAGCTGCTATGGTGGAAGCTCTGGCCGCCCTCATTGCAGATGTGGAGTGTCTGGCCAGCATGAATGCACGGACACACCTGAAGCTCTGCGGCCCAGTACAGTGCTGAACTGTAGTGGAAGCTCCTGCCACACTCACCACCTCTGTATAGCCTTCCCACCACCTCTTCTGATGCAGCAAACCTGCAGAGGGCTGGGCAGACAGGGAAGCTAGCCATTCAAGCTGCAGGGTCCACCTCCTCAAGGTGTGAGTTATTTTCAGTGTTCTGAAGGCCTGAGTAACTAGCCTGTGGATTTCAGGGTACTTTCTTTCCTGGAAAGGTGCTCTGGCTGGTTTGGAGGTGGGCTGCAGCCAGGTTCACCCTGTAGAGAGTAGGTCACTGTGAGCCCCACCAACAGCAGCAGCACTAACCTGGTGGATAGAAAGGTGAGCAGACTCCCGATTGCCTGTAAATACCCTCAGTAAGGTCATCCCCTGATTTCATTCTCTTAGATGAGGCAAAGCCATAGGAGTCCTTGAAATGTGGGGAGGGGGAATCCTTGTGCCACCAGGAAGGGCAGGAGGGACTTAGGGGGTTGGGGGAGTGCCCAGCCTGAGCTCTGGCCTAGACCAGGGGTCTTGGCCTAGAGATGTTTTAGGAAACAACAGGGGGCAATGAGAAGGCCCTAGGTATGGACCACAGCAATACTTTTTTCTGAGACCCAGGTGTTCTGAGTCACCGATAAGACTCCAACCAGGCCTAGGCTGGAAGCATAAACACCCAGCAGCAGCCTGAGCTAAGCCTAAGAAGGGCTGGGCCCAGGTAAGGAAGTATCTTCCCTTCTAACAGGCCCTGAAGTATTGCTCTGTGGCTCTGCACAGTGACTGATAATCACTCCACACCAGTACACAACCTGAAGTTCCCTGGCCTAGCCTTGAGAAAGCAACTCCGGAAAGGGGTGAAAGCAGAGCATGAAAAATACACAAAGAATATCAAAAGTTGATGACATTACCCATGGAGTGCTTTTTACACTTTCAAGGAAAGCTGGGGAAAAGGAAGGAGTATCATTTCTAATTCTCAGGGCTTCCGGGTTGTTTGCAAACATTCTGCAGACTTTCCTCACTGTCCTAGCTCCAGAGGTCTGAGAACCTGGAGTAATAGAGAAGCCCCTTTATAGGGACAAAAATCTCTCTGCTATCCTTTATCTCAAATGGTATGCCCAAACCCTAATAAGTCAGTCCAGGCAGCTGCCTGAGAGCAGGGTCAGCCTTTGTGCACAGCAGCTTCTGTACCCTCCAGGCTGTGGCCTCACTTGGCTGTCCTCACTAATGACTGCCTCCCTCAAGGCTCCCGAATCTATACTCAGTTCAGGGGGACGCTGAAGATTAGGTATAGTCCCTATCAGTTATAGGCCATGTCACCCAAATAGATCAGGGAGAGAAAACAAACAAAATAGAACTCATTTTCTTAGTAGCAGATGGGAACCCAAATACTCAGAACTCTGGTTAAAACACCCCTATTCTGGATGGAAATGAAGTCAACTGAAAAAGCTTCAAAAGCCACAAACCTGGAGGAGTGAGCCCTGGAGCTTCTGCTCCTCTCTGCACTGTCCCCGAGGGGTCTATGGAGTTCTCTTCTGGTGTCTGGAGCAGGATGTGCTGTGCCCTGCAGGGTGGAAGTAAGAGGGACAACATGGGTTTAAACTGAGCAGAGGGAAGAGAAGCAGGGAGGGGAAGAAGTGGGAAGTATTTCCTGGAGGAGGGAATTTTTTAGTGGACTTTTTCAATAAAACAAGAATAGTGCCACCAATCACTCAACCACCTTCAGCATTTATCAACATTTGGCTATGCTGTTTCATCTATGACACTCTCACTACCTACCCCCTACCCACTCTGGGGGAGAGGTGCAGTCGGGTATTTTAAATCCCAGACATCTTATTCAAAGAGGATGAGCTTTAACTAAATTCTACAAATGGACAGGAGCCCCTCTGCAGACCCCAGAGTACACTATGGAAGGAATCTCAGTTCTTCCAGAAGGAACTTCCAGCCCAGACATGTAGGCTGCTGATTCTAGCTGGTTGCCAAATCAAAGAAATGTTTGCCCTCACTGAATGAAGCCTTTTCTCAGGAGTCAGTGCTTGATCCCGAATGTCAACTACAGCAATGTTCCTGCCCCAATCACTGCCTCCCAGGGCATATGCCCAAGAAAGGTAAGACAGTCACACCAACACAGACATGCAGACACAAATGGCCCATAAGCAAGGATACCATCTACCCCGCATTACTGAAATGAAGTAAGAAAGACTGGTCAACAGTGCAGATCTGGAGCTTGAGTGTAAGGTATACCCTTCAAGCCTCTCTTCTGCACCTCACCCCCATGCTGGAGCTTGCTCTGGAAGCAAAAGAAGGGTCTGTACTTAAGAGGAAATATGAAAAAAAGTAACATATTACTGTGCCAAAAAAACAATTTCTAGACTGTCCTAACCATCACTTTCCTGACTGAGTTGATATTATACCACCAAATTTCTTACTTTGAATAAAAATAAGTACAAGGTAAGGTTAGAAAAGGGGAAAGAAGAGGATAGTCATGTGTAAATTGGTGAAAAGTCCTAAATGTTCAAAACTTTGAATTATTGTAGTACCTTTCAGGCATTTAATATTTAAAAATACTTACTAAACACATAACTAATAAAAAACAGGTACTAAGGAGTAAGATAAGCTAATAGAGAAAATTAACATTCAGAGTTTGAAGATAAACTCTTGAGATTTAGATAACACTTTATTTTTGTCTCTTGATAGATGTGCAGGCATCTCACATCATATTTAAGTGATCACACATTACCAATCCAGAGTGTAGGAATTAGGAGTCAGTACATGTACTAACAATCTGCTGCGAGACAGCTTAGTCCTCCTTCTGAAACAATATGAAGATTTTCTTCCCCAGTTATCTGTTCTGCCTGGTCCACACTTCTGGGTGGGGTGAAGAGGAAAGAAGTCACCTTGCAATCCCTACATCGGGAACCCAGACTTGAGGAAACGGGATCTGGGCTGCAGGAGCTGGGGCTGAGGGCTGCTGCAGCTGTGTTGTTCACTGCTGCAGCCAGGTGCCACCTGTGGCAACTGAGCACTTGAAAGGTCCAAACTAAGATATGTTGTAAGGCTCAAGCACACTCCTGATCTCAAAGATTTAGTACAGAAATAGAATGCAAAATATCTCATTAAAATGTTTAATGTTAATTATCTGTTGAAATATTTGTGACACACTGGGTTAAATGAAATATATTATTAAATTTCACCTGTTTTTAAGAAACATGATGGTGATTGCTGCAGGGAGGAGGGTACAAGGGGACTGAATGGTAATGGAAAAAATACAATAAAAATTAAAAGTAAATAAATTGTAAAAATAGAAAAATGAAAGTTACAAATGTGGCTCACATTTTATTTTTATTGGATAATGCTTGCCCAAATGGCCTCTCCAAACTCTGGGACAAAATACAAGGGGAGGTTGGGCCAGCTACAGTCCCTGGGAGGTTTGGTTAGGAAGATGTCACTGACTGCCCTAACCCTTACAACCTCAGTAACTAGAGAAGTGGGTCATTCCTCTAATCTCCCAAGATTCTGGGCCCTGGCTACCCCTCCAGAGGGTCCACCTGCTCTCCTGGAAAGCAGACATCTGTGCTGCCATCTAGAAGACCAGCTTTTGACCCATCCAGTGTCCCACACTGCTAATCTCCCAGCTGTTAACATAACATCATCAGTACACGAGGTCTGTCCAGAAAAACATCCAGCCATCGTTAATATAATGAGAACAGTTTGCGCAGAATTGATATAACCTGGCAGCCAAGGAGAGTGGCCAGGAATGCACATGTGTGAACAATGATGATTCTATTGTACTAGCCAGTGGGGACAGTAGACACTGTTGAGTGAGCACGTGTACTGTGTGGCCCTTGCATTCAAAATGATTGAATGACTAGAACAACAAATCTGCATCAAATTTTGCATGAAGTTTGAACATTTCTCCAAGGAAACTATTTGGAATATTTAGAAGGCCACAGCTATGGGCAACTGACGATTGGCAGCTCATGAGAATGCACCTGCTCACGCATCACATCTTGTGCACATTTTCTTGGCAAAACGTCAAGTCACCCAAGTGACTCAGCCCCACCACTGGCCAGATTTGGTGCCCTGAGAATTCTGGCTTTTCCTAAAACTAAAATCACCTTTGTAAGGGAAGAGATTTCAGATCATTAATGAGAGTCAGGAAAATACGATGGGGTAGCTGATGGCAATTAGGAGAATGATGTGAGGTCTCAAGGTACCTACTCTGAAGGGGACTTGAGGCATCGTTGTCCTATGTACAATGTTTCTTGTATCATCTTTAATAAATGCCTCTATTTTTTTCAATACCTGGATGGATACTTTCTGGGCAGATCTAAGTCACTCTGACAAGTGGAAAATTCTGAGACGTTCTAAATTAAATTACAGCAAAGAGGCAGAACTTCTAGTTTATCCTGGCAACAGGCAGGGCTAACAGGGAACAGAGGGACAGTTAGGTCCCACTTGCCTCCCAGGCCAAGGCCCCATCTCCCTTCAGGGCTTAACCAATCCCTGCTTCTCCTTTGTCCACCTGAGAGGACATTGCACTGAGCCAAGTGCACCACCTCAGTTGCAGTAGGTTGCACCCCTTGGTCCTCCCATTACTCACCACCTTCTCACCCCCTCCCGGGCCATGGATGTGTGCTCCCATGGGTGCTGCCACCTACCCAAAATATCTCCGTAGTAAAACTACTTACAGTGAGGCCAGACGAAACCTGTTATCTCATGTAATCCTCACCACAGCCCTGCCAGCAAGGCTCCCCACAATGACCAAATAGAGTTTTTATTCTCCAAGCATTCCAGTTTCAGTCCCATATACCAGCGATTTTCAACCTTTTTCTTCTCACGGCCCACATAAACTAACCACTCAAATTCTGCAGCACAACAAAAAATATATTCTTTGCTGACCTGACAAAAAAATTAGATATGACTCTGATTCATTCACACCAGATGGCTATTGTGTTGGCTGTTGTCATTTTTTAATTTGACAATCTAAGGGAAAAGAGGTCAGTGTCCCTGACTAAATAGTAAGGTATTGCATGTTTTAAAAACTCTTGCAGCACACCGGTTGAAAATCACTGACATACACAATAAAAATGGTAGCTTCCAGTGCTTCCCCAAATGACTCCACAGATGTCATCGGATACAATTTCCCAAGTACAGAAAAGTGAAATCTAACAATCTGGAATAATAACAGGAAAAAAAGGCATAAACCTAATGAAATCCTGAATTGTAGATTTTACTTTTTATAAGCAATAAGGATTTTTATTAATTTTAAGTTGCAAACATAGAAGCCAGATCAAAATGGATTTCAGGAAATGGAAGAGGGCCTACTTACAAATTGCATCAATAACACATTCATTTTAAGGATGTGATACAGGGATTAAATGTCTTTTAAATTAATCTAAACAAAACTCTTAATAGAAAAAGATTGGAGCCCTGACTGGGTAGCTCAGTTGGTTAGGAGCAGTTGGCCTCCCTACACCAAGGCTGCAGGTTCAACTCCCAGTTAGGGCACATACAAGAATCAATCAATAGTGCATAAGTAACTGGAACAACAAATAGATGTTTCTCTCTCCCTAAAAATCAAAAAATTTAAAAAAATTAAAAAGAAAATGATTGGTTGTTGTGCTGCTTACTGTGTGCTGCCAACTTCAAGGTCTCTGACACTGATTCCATTGGAGACTGCTACTTATTTTTATATTTATGCAGGTAAACTAATTGTGAAGAGCTATAGCAAACTAGATATAGGTAAACTAAATAAACTTGGCATAGCACAAGAACAAAATATTTGTTGAGGGTATATTTAAAGATCCACTTTTGCCTTGGCTGGTGTGGCCCAGTGGATTGAGTGCTAGCCTGTGAACCAAAGGTTTGCTGGTTTGATTGCCAGTCAGAGCGCATGCCTGGGTTGCAGGCCAGGCCCCCTGTAGGGACCACACAAGAGGCAACCACACATCAATGTTTCTCCCCCTATCTTTCTCACTCACTTCCCCTCTATCCAGAAATAAATAAATAAAATATTTTAAAATTTAAAAAAATCCACTTTCCTTAAAATACAAGCTTTTTCCTCATCCTCAGTGATGAAGTTTCTTAGTCCTTAATAACTTTAAAAAAAGAGTTACATTAGATAAAAATTAAGTTCCAAATCACATTAAGTTCCAACTCAGTGGTTCACAAAAAAAGATATAAAAAATGAGCTTAAAATTATGAAACACGAGGTTCTGGCCAAGATGGAGACATAGGTAGAAACACTTCACTTCCTCACACAACCAAAAGAAGGATAACAACCAATTTAAAAACAAAAAACCAAACAGAACTGCCAGAAAATCAAACTGCATGGAAGTCTGACAATAAAGGAGTTAAAGAAGAAACATTCATCCAGACTGGTAGGAGGGGCAGAGATGGGAAGCTGGGGTGGAGAAGACAAGCAGCAAGGCAGTGGCTGGCAGGCTCGGCTGCCCCACATTCACATGCAGATAAGCCAGAAAGAACAACTACTGAGCGAGACAAGCTGTGCAACCCAGGGTTCCAGCAGAGGAAAATAAAGCTTCAAAACCTCTCACTGTAAAAACTCGTGGGGGATTGCAGTGGTGGGAGAAACTCCCAGTCTCACAGGAGAGTCAGTTGGAGAGGCCCACAGGCTCCTAGAACATACACAACCCCACTTACCTGGGAATCAGCACCCAAAAGGGCATAATTCATGTGTGGGAAGTGATGGGAAGTGGGGTGAGAGCTGAGCAAGCTAGCAAGCGGCATTGTTCCCTCTCTGACCCCTCCCCCACAGACAGTGCAACAACCACAGCAAAGTGGGTTACCCCGTCCTGACGAATACCTAAGGTTCTGCCCCTTTCAACATAATAGGTGCGCCGAGACAAAAAATTATGGCCCAAATGAAAGAACAGATAAAAACTCCAGAAAAAGAACCAAGCAATGAGGAGATAGACAACCTATCAGATGCAGAATTCAGAACACTGGTAATCAGGATGCTCACAGAAATTATTGAGTTTGGTCACCAATGAAGGAAGAAATGAAGGCTATGCAAAGTGAAATAAAGGAAAATATACAGGGAACCAACAGTGAAGGCAAGGAAACTAGGATGCAAATCAATGATTTGGAACAAAAGGAAGAAATAAACATCCAACTGGAACACAATGAAGAAAAAAGAATGCAAAAAAAAAAATGAGGAGAGGTTTAGGATCCTCTAGAACAACTTTAAATGTTCCAACATCTGAATCATAGGGGTGCCACAAGGAGAAGAGGACAAGCAAGAAATCGAAAACTTATTTGAACAAATAATGAAGGATAACTTCCCCAATCTGGCAAAGGAAATAGACTTCCAAGAAGTTCAGGAAGCCCAGAGAGTCCCAAAGAAGTTGGAACCAATGAGGAGCACACCAAGGCACATCACAATTAAGTTACACAAGATTAAAGATAAGGAGAGAATCTTAAAATCAGCAAGAGGAAAGGAGGGAGTTACCTATAAAGGAATTCCCATAAGGCTATCAGCTGATTTCTCAAAAGAAACCTTGTAAGCAAGAAGGGGCTGGAAAGAAGTATTCCAAGTCATGAAAGCCAAGGACCTACATCCAAGATTACTCTATCCAGCAAAGCTTTCATTTAGAATGGAAGGGCAGATAAAGTGCTTCCCAGATAAGGTCAAGTTAAAAGAGTTCATCATCACCAAGCCTTTATTATACAACATGTTAAAGGGACTTATCTAAGAAAAAGAAGATCAAAAATAGGAACAGTAAAATGACAACAAACTCACAGTTATTAACAACCAAACCTAAAACAAAAACAAAAAATAAGCAAACAACTGGAACAGGAACAGAATCGCAGAAATGGAGATCACATGGAGAGTTATCAGTGGGGAGAGGGAGGCAGGAGAATGGGGGAAAAGATACAGGAAGTAAGAAGCATAATAGGTAGGCACAAAATAGGGGGAGGTTAAGAATAGTATAGGAAATAGAGAAGCCAAACTTATATGTACACCCAACTTATAAGAAGCCAACTTATATGTACAACCCATGGACATGCACTAGGGAACAGGGGAATGCTGGAGGGAGAGATGGTGCAGGGTGGAGGAAGAGAAAGAGGAGAAAAAATGGAACAACCGTAATAGCATAATCAATAAAATACACTTAAAAATTATAAAACAGAACCTTCAGAGGAAAATCAATATCAAAGTAAAATACAAGGTAAGGAAAAAATCAATTTTTATGATTGAAACCCAAGGCTGAGAGCAGTAATATAAGTAATACTGGTGTTAGGTAGGATAGACAGCAAATCAAGGCAGGGAGGAGAAGGAGACCTGTCTCACCCACTAACTCAGCAGTCCTGAGCCTGGTTCAGTAATAATGCCATGTGTTCCAACATCATAAGAAACACCATGATAGCATAGGAAGAGAGAAGCCCTTGAAATTCTATGTATGTTTCCACTATCTGGGAAGAAAGCCTTTGAAGATCTAGCAGGGGAGGGAGTCCACAGTGCCCAAAGGAAAAGCCCATAAAACAACTTTGGTTAATTCCCTACCTCTGGTCACTGTCTGTTTTACCAGTGGGTCCCAAGTGCTTACAGAAAGAGCCCATAAATAACTTTGGATAACTGCCTGAACTAATTATTGCCACCTGTCACATGTCTGTTTTACAACAGGACAAACAAATGTGGCCTGGAGCAAGATAAGGATTCAGGCTAATAGACCCCCACACATATCTGCATTTGGGTAGTCTCTTGGGTAGTCACTTGCCCCTGGGGGAAGCAGGCAACACCTTTACCCATCAACCCATATGTAACTCCCTCACCCCCATCGCACCAACTGTAGAAGCCTCAGAACATAAGACCTGATACACTTGCCACTCTTGCTCTTGCCCTGCCCTGAACCTAGGCCTTGCGCCCCACGTTGGCAAGGCCTGTTCTCTTCCATGAGAACATATCACCCATAAACTCTGCTTGCATGCTAATAGACTTGCTATCTGTAATTCTTTACTGTGTCGGCAAGAAGAACTGAGTTTCTCCCATACTAGTATCACAAGCAAACTTGTAGCATCTTTAGAAAACATTTTGATTTTGGTTATTTTCACAGATTGGAGCATTTACAATTTAAGTAAAAACATTTAAACTTAACATATAATACATTGTTTAAAAGATTTTAAATAATCTTAAATACCTTTCTTCATAAAGCTTGAGGGAGTATATTATTGTGCCTAAAGGCATAGATTGAGTTCAAAGACTAGTGCCACCACTTACCAACAGTATGACCTAGGGGAAGTTATTTAGTCTCTAGTTTCTCCATTTCCTCAATTGTAAAGTGGAGGTACAATATACCTTGGTTGATTGTCCTGAGGATCAAATGAGTAGACATAAACCACTGTTCTTGGCACAGGTAAATACTGCACTGAGTGTTTGCTGTTCTTCTTATTAAATGAGATGAGCAACTTGGAAAAATAATTTACTTCTGGAAAACCCAGCAGATTTAACAAGGGAAGAAGTAATTCAGGGATCTTAGTAATATAAGCTCTCCCTTTGATTAACATTTATTAGCTGATTTGATATTATATATTTCTGGGAGCAAAATTTTAAACAGGTTTTTTATTAAAAAATAGCTTTATTGAGGTATAATACAAACTCTCACACATTGAAATGTACAATTTCAAAAATTCTAAGATATGAATATGATGTGGACCCGTCCTGGGGGTCCATGTGTTGTGGATGCTTGTCCTATGTCTCCAGACAAATGACAAACAACAAACAAATTCACATGGACTAAAGAAATCCAGTGGAGAAAAAGAGATGGCATAGCCACTCTCTCAGAGAGAGAGAGGGCCCCAACCCCTGCCTGGACAGGCTTTTATTGACATTCTAGGTACACTGCATCAAGATGGTCCTAGATGTACCATCTTGGACCTCATTTACTCTGGTCCTCATTTACTATGCCTGGGTTCGCTTTAGGTGGTTATCAACTATAGATAACAAAGGAAAGAATGTTGCTAATCACTTCAAAGATAAAATACAAAGGGGAGAGGCGGCTTAGCTGGTTATATCCATACTTTGGAAGTCTAGTGCAGATCCAAGTAAACCTCCGCTGCTGTCTCGATCTCAGATGAGGGAGTTTTTTAGCAAGAGCAAGTTTCAAAGCAGCCTGGGAACAATGCATGACTGATTCCCCACAGGAGACCAATCCATGGATCTGTTTCCTGCATGCCGAACATGCATCTGTCTGTTTTCAGAACAGAGCTGAGTTACAATCCACATTTCACATGGATAGGTTCCATATATGTATATACAAATAAAATCTTCAGTACAATCAAGATAGAGAACACATCCTTTGCCCATAAGTTTCTGTGTGCCACTTTGAAATCCCTCCCACCTTTCCCCTAAGCAACTACTGATCTACTTTCTGTCACCATACATTAATTAACTAATGTTTAATTAGCATTTGATGGTGATACTTACTAAATATTTGAGGAATGGTAGGAAAAATAAAAGAACATAAAAAGGTAGTTCCTATTGGTAGAAAAAAACAAACTAAAGAAAGTAGTTTTTAAAGATGAAGGAAATTTAAAATATCTGGGTGAAGAAATTAAAAAGTAAAAATGTATGAGAATTTTTATTTCACTGAGAAATAGTTGACTTGTGATACTACCTAATAATTAATGGTATTACTTACGTCTTTATATGGCTTTCATATTTTTATATTTCATTCAGCAGCTTAGTCAATAGGGGTTGGTTGGTTGTTTATTTGTGCCAGGGACTAGAAGTGAAAGGGCAGGGGTGTCAAACTCATTTTCACCAGGGGCCACATCAGCCTCCCGGTTGCCTTCAAAGTGCCAAATGTAATTTTAGGACTGTATAAATGTAACTACTCCTTAACAGTTAAACGAGAGCTTGGTGTTGCTGCCAGGTAGGAACAAGGTGTGGGCCAGATAAAATAAGGTGTAATGCTAGATTTGGCCTGTGGGCCTTGTGTTTGCCACCTGTGTGATAGGGGAACTCAAGTGTCAAAGATTTTAGCTTTACTTATAGTTAATAAGCTTAAGTGGAAAGCTGTTGTTCCAGGAACTGGAATATATAACCTCTGTGACTCCAGGAGGTCCACAAGCAAGTCAAACTTTGTGCCCCAGGGGGTCTGCAAGTCTGCAAGTGATTGAGATGATATCTGAGCCATTGTGTGCTAGGGAAATAGGTCAGTGACAGAGATAAAGAACTGTTGATCATTAAATAAAGAAATACTAGAAAAATTCACCACTGGACTGCAAGTCTTACCTGATTCACATGATATCTGAGCCATTGTGTGCTAGGGAAATAGGTCAGTGACAGAGATAAAGAACTGTTGATCATTAAATAAAGAAATACTAGAAAAATTCACCACTGGACTGCAAGTCTTACCTGATTCACTTTTTCCCAAACCCCATACCTACCCCTTTCTTCTCCTTATCAAAAGGTTGGCTGGAGATGAGATGTTGAGATGGTTTAGGGTACATAATCTGCCATCTTCTCAGATCGCTGACTTCTGAATAAAGTGCCCATAAAGATTCAATTCTTTTTTCTACTTATTGGCTCTAGTGATGCCAGGTGACATGAATGCTGACTTTTTCGGTTTAAGAAGAGGGTAAACTTGTGGTAGGGAGATCATGTAGACTTGTGCTGTCCAATACATTTGTCAGTAAACACATGTGGCTATTTACACCTCAACTAAAATTTTAGCTATACATTTGCACTAGCCACATTTTAAGTTCTTGAAGGTGCAGATAAATTCCCATCACTGCTGAAAGTTCTATTGGATAGAACAGATTCAGAAGTCTCTTGAGGCATATTATCTACAGTGGAGGTAAGGGTCTAAGCTAAGGCTGTGGCAATGAGATGGAGAGGAGGGATCTCTCTGAGATACTAATGTGATGCAGAGTGAAGATGGGGACTCATTTAGGATGTCTTCTAGTTTTCTCCCTATGGTAAATGGGTTGGTGGTAGAATCACTCTCAACAAAGTAAATATAGAAGAAGCAGGATTTGGAGAGGGGATAAAATCAGATTTGCATTCAGTGAGAGGCAAGCCTGGGACAATGGTCTGAGAAGCTGCTGGATCTCAGAATATGATCTGTGGAAAGTCTGGGTGGAGACAGTTACAAGAAAGGGGTAGTATCCTTGGGTAGGAGTGGAGCCATGTAGTTGTGCAAGGGCTAGAGAAAGTAGGCTGCAGAAGACCACCAGAGGCTGGTGCCAGGGCCTGGGAAGCACTGGCATTTAGGGCAGGGTTTTCAAAATGTTACTGAACAGCAGCAAGTGGAGTCCCACTGCCTGCTGCCACCCTCTAGACAAAATTTCAGAGACCAATGTTTGGTGATAAAGGAGAAAGAGTCTTTATTCAAAAGCTACACAATTTTTGAATAACAGCTTGCCAAAAAGAATTAGTCACTTAAACCAATCAATTAAGGCTAAAATCTTTAACTCTTTAGTTACAGCTTTAATCACTTAAGTCCTTCAATTAAGGCAAAACTTTTTAACACTGGAGTTCTCTTATCATTTCCCCCTGTTGGTTTTTAATTATCTTATTTCTATGGGGTTAGGTTACAAGCTAAAACGACATAAGATATAAAAGCTACACAATTTTGGAAGATGACAGGCTTCAGCCTCAGAGCTCATCCCCTCTAGAACACTCAAAGAATAATAATCCTGCCACCCTCTGCCAGGCCAGCCGGATCCTAGGCTGTGCCCAGAGTTCCTTCCCATCCAAAATACTGCCTGTTAGGAAACACAGGCAGCTGCAGTACAATCATCCAGGCATCCTCAAGGAAAAGAGAGCCTGAGAGAGCCAGCCCCTCCAAGAGTCCAAGAGTCCTTCTTTTACTTCAAAACTTCTCACCTATAATTCCAAGTGCTCTGGAGGCATTCAGCGTCTCAACCAATCCCACCCTAGACTGTTTACCATTGCCTCAGGTAACCTACTCCTATGGCCCCTCCCTACTCTTCCCCAGTGATCTGATTGGATCTCTCTGTATCAAAACTGTGAGTGGGTCAAGAAATCAACAGACTAGGTCTCCAGCAGCATTAAAAATGTAGCATAGAAAATATCAATATGCTTTGCATATAATCTGAGTTAAGATATTTTCCTGAAAACATTCATGAATATATTTACACACATATATGTATAATAGGTTGCAAGGTAAAACATATTTCTGGGTTGTGGTCCAATTAGCCTGAATATCACTGATTTAAAAAATGAGCAGCACAGACTATAAGCTACATGTGATCTGGAACAATGTCCTTTTTCTCATTACCCCAAATCCTGGCACATAGTAGTCTCTCAGTGAAGACATATTGCATGAAGGAATGCATCAATACACCAGAGAGTAAGAGAAAACCCAGAAAAAGGGTTACTTAGGAGCTAAAAAAGGAAAAGAAGAAACAACCCAGGCAATGATGTCAGTGATTTGGCAATGTTCAGAGCATGGATGAGCTTGTTTGTGCAATTGCTGTGGATTGGCAGGAGCAGAAGCCAGACTGCAGATATAAATGGGAGGCAAGGAAGTAGAGATGAGACAAATGACAGTGGAGATTGAGAGAAATCTGTTTTATACTAAAGATGTAATATGTTGGGAAGAGATTACAGGAAAGGCATGCTCTAGAACTGTGCTGTCAAATAATGGAATCACTAGCTACCTGTGGCTGTTTAGATTAGAATTACATTAAAATACAGTTCTTGAACAATACCAGCTCCATTTCAAGTGTTCAATGGCTACACACCGCCAGTGGCAACCATATTGCACAAACCTGATACCAAACATTTCCATTATTGCAGAAAGGTCCACTGGAGAGTGAGGCCTAGAAAACAGCTTTCATTCATCATGTCTATGCTGGCCTCAGACAAGCAGTGCACAGCACCCACCCTCCTCCTACTCCAAATTTCCACACCTATCCCATGACAGGCCATTTGGTCTCCATGAGGGAGGGTCAACCCTGGGAGAGGCCAGTGCACACATCAAGGATGCTACTACTTCAGGACATGAGATCAGGGCATTACAGGTCTTCAGGATGTTTCCCACCAAATGCAGCAAAGACCTACACAACTAAAAGTCATGATTGCACAGGGAGAGGAGCTGTGGGACAAAAAACAAAGGCGACAAATTTTGGGACAGTGGGGAGGATTTGGGCCAGGGTACACAGGTGGGTAAAATGCAGTCATTACAGGTTTACAAAATTAATGTGACTGCTAGAGAAGAAATAAAACACTGTTTGATTTATATATGTAACTCTCATGGTTTTTGTAGGCACCTGAATAATAAAAAGGAACGTGACAGAAGACTGAAGCGTATATTATGCACATCTGTCCACTTAAGACACAGTCCCGCTGACCCACTGCGATGAGTAACGTCACTCTTGGAATTAAAAAAATAAAGTTAATAACTTTGTGGAAAAATCTCTTTGCAATCACTTTCAAAGGTATACATACTTGGTTCTGCTTGTTAAAAGTTTTTTCACGTGGAGATTAAGAAGTGAGGGAGGACGGAGGGGTCTTGGTAACGCAGCCTTCTACACGCAGGGCGAGCCCTGGCCCCATCTCAGGAATCCAGGCCCTTGGCAGAAATACCACGTCCTCTCGGCCTCGCCTGGCGACACCTGCAAGTGGCGACCAAGTCGCTGTGCTCAAGTCCTTTCCCTGACTCACAAGTCTTACAACAAGCTCCTCCTGGTGGCGGGCTTTTGAGCGACCAGAGCGTCGAGTCCACGCGGACAGATTTCTAATTAGGGCTCGCGTGTAGCAGCGACCCCATCGACGCGACGTTCCGGGGAACAGGGACAGGGTTCGGGGCAGGGCCATTAGCGCTCGACGGTGAGATTTAACCCTTGGAGCCGTTCGTCAGACAATGTTATGTTAGGGCACCGCTGACTTCACTGTAGTTAGGACAAACACTTGTGGAAAACAATACTCAACCCCAACAGCAGAGCCCGTTAATCCAAGGACTCGTGTGAGGAAAGCCCACCAGCCCACTTCCGGGTCGCTTCTGACATCAAGGGCGAGGCCGGAAGTGGCTTCCTGCTCCCAGAGCCGCAGCGCCGTAAGGCAAGATGGCAGCATTGTCTCAGAAGTTGTTCAGTCTTTGTCCTATTTATAGCATTTCTGTACCCATCAGGCTCTCTATATTTCCATGTCCCTCTCTCGATTTGTTAGAACAGTTCACTCATATTTCAACGTTATTCAGCCGTGGTGGAGTACGGGCTGGAGACAACGTAAGGTGACCTGGGGTCCGTCGGGCGCCATTTTGTGCGGAAACTGAGGGCTGGGCGGGGCGAGAGTCGGAATCCAGGAGCTGCCGGCTGGCAGGAGGGCGTGAGCGGGAGTAGCGGAGGGCGTCGCTGCTACGCGGTGTATTTCCGCTTCCTCTCGGTTCTCTCCCATTTGGTTGGACAGGGTTGGTGCGGAGGGCGGCGGGGGGTTGTTTGGAACTCCGCGCACGGTAAGGTAAACTGAGGCGAGGCCGTGTGTGGGGATCTTTGTACCCGGCTGTACTGGAGATCTGGAGACAGCATCTTTGGGCTCGAGAAGGAGTGTGGGGTTGGAGACGAGAAGCTCGGACAGTTCGCAGGTTGGCGAGAGACAAGGAGGTGGGGCGGGGCTGGCGGGGGGGGATCGTGGGTGCTGCGCACTGCCGACGGGCGTGCGGGAGAGTGAGCCCCGGGGCCGCTGGGGGGCGGGCGGGAGCGGCTGCGACGCGGAGTAGAATCTCAGGTCCTCGAGGACTGAGAAGTTAAGGTGGGCGCCAGTCGTACTACGGGGGTGTGGGAGGAGGAGAGTGGATCCTTAGTGCCCAACGTTCTGAGGTTGAGCATAGCCTCGGCCTTTCTTTCCCTTGCAGTACCCCAGATACCTATTCGCGGCCACTGCTCGGGCCCAGCACTCTGTCTCCAGCTGCTGCTACCTCCGCCCGGAGGCACCCGCCAACGTCCTCCCGAATGGTGCGCCTCCTCGCAGGCCTCGGCCCAGGATTCAGGCCACCTCTACCCCTTGCCTCGGAGCAGCAGCTCCCTGTAGCTGGGAGGAAAGAACTTTTGCACAGACTAGGCTATAGCTCTAGGCACCCCGCTAACGACTGGAATCTCCGCTTCTAACTCACTGCCAGTTCTGCCTGTGCCCCCTTTACCAGTCTTTGAGAAGAGAAACCTTTCTTGCCACCCAGAGCCCAGGAAGCCCCAAGCTGGGGCCCTGGCCCCCAGCATGTCAGTCCTTTCTTGTGTATAGGGCTGTGCTCTCTTCCTGTCAGCATGGCTGAGCTCAGGCAGGTTCCAGGGGGCCGGGAGACCCCTCAGGGGGAGTTGCGGCCAGAGGTTGTGGAGGATGAAATCCCTCGGAGCCCAGTCACGGAGGAGCCGCGAGGAGATGGAAGCAACAGCAATGAGTCCAAATTGTCCCCCGGGGAGGAGGAAGAGCTGGATCCTCGAATACAGGTGAGATTGATGGGGGATAGAAGGGGGTACCACCTTTCCTGGAGAGCTGGCAGGTGAGTGCACTGGGGCAGGAAAGGAAAACAGGCTTGTTAACAAACCATGGAAATGCAGTGTGACAAGTACTAAAACATTAGTTTGTGATGGGAGTGCCAAGAAATGCCGGCCCAAGTGCCTGGTATAGTTGCTGAAGCCTCACTGAAGGAGGGAAGGGACAAATTGGTGGCAGATACAGGAGGCATGCTTCAGGTCAGTGCAGAGGAGAACTGTTGTTTCCAAAAAAGGAGAGGGCCTCTCAGCTCAGACATGGTGTGACTGGGTCGTGAGAGGAGGTGACTTTGAGGTTGGGAGAGGATCTCACCTTATCAGTGCCTCACATCTGTAAAGGGTGAGACCTTTCATGTGTTGTAAAGGTGGCATGAGGTTTAGGCCTGTGGGGAAATCCAGTGTGTATCAGTCGTGGTCAGTCCTCAGTGACACAGATGCCCAGCTCTAAGGATGCTGCTGCTGTCCAGTGCCTTGGAGCACTTACAGGTTGCTTGGTTGCTTGGTCAGATCTTTAGAGAGGAAACCTGGAGTAATGGGCAAGGATGAAGGAGGGGGGCCACCTGGTGGAGGAGATGCTTGGCCAGCTGAGGCTGGTTTGCAGTAATTCCCAGCAGTGGCTGGGAAGGACTAGCCTGGGAAGCTGCTTGGGCAGCTGAGGGCCAGCATGTTTCTGTGTTTGGGGCTGACTCTGCCCTTTGCTTCATAGCATCTTCAGAATTTCTGATGTGCAGGTGACACACCTGTAGGTGAGCAACACATTTGGAGGCTTGCATTTCTGGGCTTCTCTGTCCACAGACCTTTTGTAGATTACTTTTGTGTGTTCAGAAGAAATCAAAGCTGGTCCTAGAATCCTCCCTGCCGTCTTGGTGGGGTGCCTGTGATGTATGTGGTAACTGTGTCCCTGCTCACAGCAGAGCAGCGGTGAGTCGGTGACATTCCTGCTGTGTCCCACAGGCATTGCATTGAAATCGGCTCAATTTCTCCTGCTTGTTTTACAGATTTGTCCTCCACTGAGGAAACAAGTTGTAGTGAAAAATGCCTTAGACTGAGATTTAAGCAATCTCCTCCCGATGATTTGTGATTTTCATGCAAGTTACATAACCTCTGCAAGCCTCAGTTTCTTTATCTGTGAAGTAAGGGTGTTCTCACTGATTTGCATGACTCCTTCCTGCCCTGCTCTGACAGTCTTATAAATCTTTTGTTTCATAAATTCTTTAGTTTGTCTCTTGGTGACAGTTTGCAGGTAGTGCTTTGGAAAAGAGACCCCTGTATGCATTGGGGAGGAGGGCCACATGATGTGCTGCATGCTCCCTGCAGCGTTTCTGGCCCTGCTCCCAAGGAGAATCCAGCAGCTTCTTCCTGCAGTCCCTCCTGCTCCTGTAATGTCCAGTGTCCACACAGAGTCACTCCTATGTTTCACTCTTCAGTCATGTAGCCACTAGCTGCAAGTGGTTACTTAAATAAAGTCAATTAAAATGAAATAAAAATTAAAGATGCTGTTCCCCAGGGGCTGTTGGCAATGTAGAATTAGGACTATCATGGGCAGTTCCATTGGATGAGCTTTGTGAGGTTTGGAGTACACTGGGCATACTGATATCCACAAGCCTCCAGTGAGCCCACTGTGACTTGCCAAAGTGGGAGGTGTGTTGTGGGGTATGTAGAAAGGAAGGGTGTCTTTGCACGGGCCTCCCGTCAGCCCAGCCAGTGTTCTGGTCTTGGTGGGAATTCAGCCCTTGTTGCCATGTGGGAGAGGCAGGCTGCTGTGAGGGCACCCTTCATGGAGTAGGCAGCTGGCAACAAATCATGACAATGCAGTGTGAGAAGTACTGCTTTTCTGAAGTTGGGCTCTTCTGGATGCAGACAACAGTGGGGCGTGTCTTTGCAGGTCCCTGTTCTGCTGACAGTGCACAGACTGTGTTCTCCTGATAATGTGTTTTAGTGCTGTAAGTGGATTCTTAGTGCATTTAGTGGGTCTTTACCCACAATCCATCAAAACCCACCAGGGAGCTCTAAAAGCACCCATCTGCGCTGTGCCCAGACATGTGCATCCTCTTGGCCTGGGTGGGCACGAAGTGATTCTAACATGCAGCCTAGGGAGGCCACTGGGCTAGGAGTGTCTGAAGACAGAGACCCTGTTCAGATATTTTCTGGAACTTTGGGTGAGGCGCTTTGTGATGTGGGGACTGGGGTTTCTTGGAAGGCAGGCAGCCCACCCATGGCCCGGTTGTCTGGTAGGATCCCCTGGAAGTCAAGGGAAGCCAGCTGGAGTCCACTGGTCCTATCCTCCCCATGTCTTGACTTCAGCCTAGTTCTTTGAGGCCTCTAAGCTGGTCCTGTGCTTTGTGAGACAGGGAGGGTCCCGGGGAGAAGGGTGGTGCTAGGTGGGCCTGAATCTCCTCCTCGTCAAGTTTCTTAGCCTCTTTGTGATGGGTGCACTCGTTCCTGTGGTGAGTGAGTACATTCACTCAGATGCTGCTTCCCAGACTATTAAGGGTGAGTTTGCAGCCTCTGCTTCATCTGAAATGTTGATTTGGCTCACAGACAGCTTTATTTCCCTTGTTTCTGAGATTCGGGCTGAGCATTACCCTGGCCCCACTCTCTGACCATGGGTTAGTGTGTTAATGGCAGCACAGGAATGTTGGCAGCCTGAGTGGCCTGGCATCCTGGAAATGTGTCGTGTGCCCAGGAAGGCCACCCTCCCTGCTGGCTACAGGCTCACTGTTGGGCAATATTCACTGACTCAGACCTCATTTTCCTGGAGTTCTATGTCAGCGGCTATCAGGAGTCCCCAGGAGGGCAAGCCATACAGAACGGGTTACCAGTTGCTCAGATGGCCCAGCCTGCAGCCCTTTAGAAAGTCGTTGTGACTGACTGAGGGGCAGACCCCATTCATATAGGACTTCTAATTTCTGGAGCTGCTGTGCTGGCACAAATTTCTGCCCTTCACCACTAGCTAAAGTCCTGCACATCCTTTTTCCATCTCCAGTGGGGATGGCTTCTGTAGAGCCATCCGCTCTAATGATCTTGTCAGGGGCTGGGAGCATATTGGGCCAGGGAACCGAGTGGGAGGTAGTCTGGACCTTGGTCTGCCTATGGGAACAATGTAGATTGGCCCGCATCCCCCTCCTCTTCTCCCCTAGAATCAGTGTTTGTTGCTCTCCTGAGGCCTGTCCTTTCCTATCAGGGCTGTGGCTTTCCAAGGTGATGATGTTCCTGTTTTCTCTGAGGTGTCCATCCAGGGACATCCTTAGTGCTAGGAGGGTGGTCACAGTAGCAGGAAAGCCTGATTTAAAGGGTAGGTCCAACTGTCACTGATGGCTGGATGCTTACCTCATTGTTTCTTGTCCGTCAAGGGAATGAGTGGAGAAAGGGAGGATGGCACCTCTTGTCCTGGAGTCTGAAACCACCGTGAGCTAGGCCCACAGGGAGAGGAGGCCTCTCACCCTAACGGGAATTGCCTCCTCTGAGAGCCCACTGAGGTGCCTCCATCAGCGCCGGGTGGTGTCTTTATGGGGAAGGCAGTGAAACTGGGAGCTATGTGGTGGCTTGGTGCTCCCTCTGTCCCCCCGGGGTCCCTGAGTGTTGGCTGCTTGTGGCTCCAGACTGTCATGTTTTCTTATGGACACTGGGTTGAAGACTGACCAGATGGCCCATGTGCACCGCTTTCTAGACTGGAACTGCCCAGTATGGAAGCCAAGTGCCACTGGCCAGGCAGAGATGTGCCCTGAGGGTCAAAATGCATGTGGATATTTCAAAGGCATAGTTTAAGAAAGAATGTAAAATCTGTTAATAATTTATGTTGATAACATCTTGAAATTACAGTTTCTTAGGCATATATGGTTAAATGAAGAGTGTACAGTTTTATCTGTTTAGTTTTGCTTTTTTTTTTATGTGGCTCCAAGAAAACTAAAAAGTACACATGAGGCTCCCATTGTATTTTTGTTGGGCAGCTCTGTTCTGTCCAGTGTGAAACTCTTTTAGAGGCAGGTTAGAGTGCTTTCATATCTTTATTTTTGGTTCTCTTGTGTGTCTTCCTTTGTGTTCTTCCTTTACTGTAATTAGGGCATGTGACTTGATTTCCTAGATTCTTACTTGTAGACTCAAATCTCAGGGTTTGAGGAGGGGTATAGAAATAAAAAGACTAAGGGGATCATACATTGGGTTGCTGGAAGAGCCAAATGAGGCATATGGGAGCCAGCGGTGGCAATGTGACTCCTGGCCAGGTGCAGGCCATGGCTGGGCATAGGCAGCAGACAGACCCAGGCAAGTTTGACTGGCTGCTGTCGGGCTCCTTCAGGGACTCCTTTGGCTGAGCATCAGACGTCTCCTGGAGCACTGCTCCTCCTCAGGACCCTTCCTTGGCTTGTTGGGCTCCAGGAACCTGGCTGAGAAAGATCAGAGTGGAAACTTGAGGCCAGCACTTCTGCCTGCTCCCTGTTTCAGGTTGTCCTGGGTCCATTGTGTCTAGTGACTTCTCCCTGAGGCTCTTCCTTCCTCCCACAGGATCTACTGGGTGGGAACCTGGGGTTATTGTCACCCTACTCCCCAGCAGGCCTCAAGGCCTCTTGAACCATGCATTCTTCCCTAATCTGACCTCAGTTGTCCATCAGGCCCTTATGATTCTGTGTCCTGCATTTCCCTGAACCTGTCCTTTCTTCCCCCAGCTGGAGTACTGCGGACAGCCACCACAATTGTCTCCCTGGGCTCTCTACTCATTTCTCACATGCTCAGATAGACCACGTCACACCAGGCTCTGAGAGGTGCCCTTCCCCTGTGCCCCAGCCTTGCTGGCTTCTCACCTGAGCACCTGCCTCCTGGCACCTGCCTGTCACTAGTATTTTCTGTACATCCATTAAGGTCCAGTCTGGGGGCAAGTGCTGTGGGTCTTGCCCTGGCCTTGTGCTACCCAGGTAGGTGACTCTGCTGCCCCTACCACCTAACAGGCCCACCCCTCCCATGGCTCCTCACGCCATGAGGATCTCTTGCTTACTTGTTGGGTCATGAGCCGTCACCTCTCCGAGCCCTGAATTCTTGGATCTTATGTGCTGAGCTGTGTAAGTATATAGTAAATGCATGTTGAGCAGGTGGCTCAGGGAAGAGAGTGTGAGTGCCGAGGAGACTCCTGGCTGGAGGTCGAGGAGGAAGTAGTATGGTCTGAGGGATACCCAACAGGCTGCCGCCATGTCGCTATGTACATGAGTGTTCCATTCTCCAAATCTTGATTTCCTCACTTTTAAAGTGAGGGTTTTACTCCGTCACGTGGGTAACTCATGAGATGACTGTAGACTATGTGTTAGTGTCCGACACGGAGGAGCAGTGCCCTTCTGCATTTCTACCCTTCCTTACTTGGGTAGCCTCTCCCTTTCTGCATGCACACCCCTACCCACCCACCTGCCTGGCCCACTGGAATCTCTAACTCTGCCCCTGTCTGTGGCAGGAGGAGCTAGAGCACCTGAACCAGGCCAGCGAGGAGATCAACCAGGTGGAGCTGCAGCTGGACGTGAGTGTTCTGCCCCAGATTTCTTCATGTGTCTCCCTCCCTTTTCAGCAAGAAAAGGGGAGATGTGGGAAATGAGGGGTTGGGATCCACATACAACGTGTCCTCTGCCTACACATTTGTTCCTTTGCCAGGAGGCCAGGACCACCTATCGGAGGATTCTTCAGGAGTCAGCAAGGAAGCTCAACACTCAGGGTTCCCACTTGGGGAGCTGCATTGAGAAGGCTCGACCCTATTATGAGGCTCGGCGGCTGGCTAAGGAGGTACAGACCCCTGACTCTTGCTTTGGAAGGGCTGTGTGCTGAGCCTGGCCAAGGATTCTTCCTCTATACAGAGTGGGAGACAGATCACCTTTTCTCTTTGCTTTTCTCTTACTTCTCTTCCTTTTGGTTCATGTCTCTTTTTTCTTATCCTCCACTTCTTTACCCTTCTTCCTCCCTTTTCTTTATACAAACAATGTGGATTCACCATTAGAAGACCATAACAGTAAAACAAGAGAAAAAGAAAACAAAAATTACCCCAAATTCTATCATGTACATGTTTCATGATTTTTGTACCTGGGATTTGTTTTGGGATTTGGGTCATGTATGGTAAGATGACAGAGACAATGGCAGTTCCCAAGAGCAGGGGTCCTGCGACGCCACGCACAGCCACACGAAGAAGCACCTGGGTTGGTCAGGAGGCTGAAGGCACAAGGAGAAAGCTTGGCCTAGGCCCTTTTTTGTGATTTTCGTGGGAAGAAATGGGTGAGGCAGGGTAGGCCACTCTGGCCAAACTTAGGGTGGGATGGTTTGAATCATGGGGTTGGGCTCTGACTTATGGGAGTGGGCCCTAGTTGTCTGGTACATGGCCCTGGGTGATTTAAGGACAGAGGCAATATTGGCTCGTGTCTGAGAATCAGATATAGGAATCAGATACAGGAAGTGGTGTTGGGTTGGCTGGTTTGAATGTGAAAGGTGTGCTCAGAGGGGAGTTTATGTCAGGAATTAGTTAGCTCTGGGAGGGCCAGCAAGGCCCCCGGCATGTCAAAGCATTATAAAATATAGAAAATACAAAACATGAGTAATACAGTATAGATAACCCATTAAAGTTTTTGTATAAATCATGTGAAAGTGGTATTACACAATATATGCTATTTTTTTATTATTAATTATTATTTTAATCTTCACCTGAGGACATGCTTATTTATTTTAGAGAGAGAGGAGAAGGGAGGGAAAGAGACATCTTTTGGTTGCCTGTCACATGTGCCCCAACTAAGGACCGAACCTGCAACCTAGACATGTACCCTGACCGAGAATCAAATCCCTGTTCAACCTTTTGGTTTATGGAATAGTCCTCCAACCAGCTGAGCCACCCGGCCATGGCTGTATGCTGGTTTTCTAAAAAAAATATATTTTCTTTAATTTTTTTTATTTTTAGACAAGAGGGGAAGGGAGAGAGAAAGGGAGAGAAGCATCAATGTGTGGTTGCCTCTCATGTGCCCCCCCACTTGGGACCTGGCCTGCAACCCAGGCATGTGCCCTGACTGGGAACCAAAGCTGTGACCCTTTGGTTCACAGGCTGGTGCTCAATCTACTGAGCCACACCAGCAAGGGCTGTATGCTGGTTTTGTTCTCTTTTTTACTTATGACATAGTCCCATGTCAGTAAATATTTGTTCATTCATGCCTTCCTTTTTAAGGGCTGCTGAATATTTCCTTTCGTGAGATATACTATATTTATTTAACCAGTTCCTTGGAACTGGACTTAGGTTTGTTTGGTTCCAGTGTTTTGTTTGGTGAGCAAAGCCGGGATGACTGTCTCTGAGCACCTGTCTGATTATTTCCCTCACCTTCCCTGCTGGGCTGGAGTTGATGGTCTTAAGCATACTTTCTTTCTGTGAGACTCAGTTCACAATACTAATCTCATTGCAACTAACATGGAGTGGACATCTTTTGTTCTCTGTCCAGCAGAAGGCCAGCAGCCTCTGAGACTGCTGGGTCTCACACGCTCATGCTCCACTGGCAGCATTATGCTTTCCCATCTTCTCTCAGGCCATGCCCTTACAGCATATTCTTTGTAGAATGTTGATTCGTTGGTTGACATTTATCCTCATCGTAGTGTGAAAAGTGAAGTCAATATTGCAGTGGGCCTTCCTCCTCTTGTCCTCACCCAGGATAGGTCTCTGTGGTCCACAAGGAGGCCCTCCGGGATGCCCCATTCTGACGATCCTTTCCCCCCAGGCCCAGCAGGAGACACAGAAGGCAGCCTTGAGGTATGAGCGGGCTGTGAGCATGCACAATGCTGCCCGGGAGATGGTGTTTGTGGCTGAGCAGGGAGTCATGGCTGACAAGAACCGACTGGACCCTACGTGGCAGGAGATGCTCAACCACGCTACCTGCAAGGTTAG
The DNA here is from genome assembly GCA_007922815.1 of Macrotus californicus. Taxonomy (NCBI): domain Eukaryota; kingdom Metazoa; phylum Chordata; class Mammalia; order Chiroptera; family Phyllostomidae; genus Macrotus; species Macrotus californicus. Next base: position 40,824 of record VMDR010005412.1, read on the forward strand.
CCAGGCTGTTGCAGCAGGTCCCCTCCCCTGTTTTCCTTGCTTCTTTTGCTGTCTCTTCATCTTATCACCCGCTCCACTCTTTTCTCTCTATTTTCCACTCCAGCCTTTCCTCAGCTTTAACTCTGATTCTGGCTAACATGTTCCTTGCTCTGTCCTGCTTGGCCTCCAGTGCTTTTCATGTACATCTCCTCTGGACTCAGACTCTCTGGCTCCTTCTGAACATTTCCCTCCAGGTTTGGGACTAACCCAAACAGTCCATCCCTACTGGATGCTCTGCAGTCAACATGCACATTTAATTATGTTTTGCTGTGATTCCTTCTGTTTTCAGAATATTCTCCCTTTCTTGCTTTTAGGCTCTGCCACTGTACTTTGATATTTGAAGTGTAATTTGTGTGTTATTTCCAAGTTACTTGGAGGGGGCTGGGGAGCAGGAGGATTCCTGGCATCAGCTTAAGTCTGCCACCTTCACTGTGTAAAGGGCAAGTGTCTCAGTCCATTCAGGCTAAGAAAACAAAATAACATTACAGCAAATGTCTTAAACATTTGTTTTAAACAGCAAATGTTTATTTGTCATAGCTCTAGAGGGAGGCTGGGGAGTCCAACATCAGGAGACAGGCAGATTTGATGTCTGGTGAGGGTCCTCTTCCTGGTTTCTAGACAGCTGGCTGTTTTTTCATTGTATCCTCACATGGCGGAAGGGGTGAGGGAACTCTCCAGAGCCCTTTTATCAGGGCACTATTCCCACCCATGAGCTACTCACCTCTCAGAGGGCCACCTGCAACAACATCAACGTAGGATTTCAACATGTGAGCTTTGAGGGGGGCACATTTAGTCTAGAGCACCAAGTGTGAGCTCCTGAGGGGTGATCATTCCTCAGGTTCTCTGAGGCTCCTTATTCCAGGTCCCCACATTGCACTGAGCAGGAACTCACCCAAAGGAGTGCAGCACTGGGGAGGGCCTTTTGAGCTGTGAGTGACAGGGCTTGACAGGACTCTAGTGTGTGTCTGCCCAGTGTGTGGCAGGGTTGGCCCCCTGATCCTGGTGGACAAGGTGGCAGGAACCCTTATCTGCTCCCTGTAGGGTCATGAAAACCCAGAGAACCCAGTGTAGAACTGTGGATCCCCTCACTGGGGCTCCTCTGGTTCCCCCCAGCTCCTACTCCTGGTACTGAGGGCTCCCTGAGGACGATGACTGGCAGATGTGCCCAGACAGACATTCCCAACAGGCTCACAAGTTGTCCAGAGGGCCCAGCACCCTCCTGGCAGCAGGAAAACCGAGCAGCGGTAGTGCAGGTAACATGGCAGGTGCAAGGACCCACTATTTTGTGTGTCTCGGGATCCGTGCCCTTTCCAGGCTTTGCAGACAGTGGGGGTTTCCACCGGGGTAACATTTGGAGTGGCAGCCTGGGCATCGATGATGGGTAGGAGCATGTCCCCCAGCTCAGTGACATTTGTCATCTGCCCTACCTGGGCCAGGTGAACGAGGCAGAGGAGGAGCGGCTTCGTGGTGAGCGGGAGCACCAGCGGGTGACACGGCTGTGCCAGCAGGCTGAGGCTCGGGTGCAAGCCCTGCAGAAGACCCTCCGGCGGGCCATTGGCAAGAGCCGCCCCTACTTTGAGCTCAAGGCCCAGTTCAGCCAGATCCTGGAGGTAGCTGTGGGGAGTGGGGGACAATTGGGAGGAGGCAGACATAGAAAGTGAGGGCAGCAGGACAGTGTATGGTCTGCCTTTGCGCCATCGCCAGGCCAGCTAGATGGGACAGGTGGTGGCACCTGTGCTCAGAACGACAGTGGGGAATAGGGGTTGGGGTTGGGGGCAGATGCTGGCTGAGAATGGAATTGTAGGGAGGTAAGGGAGAAAAAGTGAGAATTGGGAAACCAGGAAGGATGAGGAAGAGGAACTGGCTAGATAAAGTAGACTGTGGGAATAGAGGAATGGTGGGTGGGGATGAAGACCTGGGAGGAAGATGCTGTTGGGCTTAAGTCCTGAGCAAGGCCTGGTTTGGGGTGGTGTGGGGGAAGGAGGAAGAGCAGATGGGGTGGGGCTGCCCAGTGGGGCTGAGGGAACTGGCAACTCCCAGCTGTGGAGCATTGCCTACTGGGTTATGTCACTCAGCTCCTCCTTCCCTTCCTCCTTAGGAGCACAAGGCTAAGGTGACAGAGCTGGAGCAGCAGGTTGCTCAGGCCAAGACCCGCTACTCTGTGGCCCTGCGAAACCTGGAGCAGATCAGTGAGCAGATTCATGCACGACGCAGGGGCCTGCCCCCACACCCCCCAGGCCCTCGGCGGTCCTCCCCTGTGGGTGCTGAGGCTAGGCCGGAGGAGGATGGAGACAGCGGGATCATTGAGGGGGCTGAGGGTGGAGCCCTGGAAGAGGGCTGCAGCCTGGAGCCTGCTCCTGCCCGGGATTTGGACACACTGAGCCTGCTGAGCCTGCGCACAGTGGCCTCGGACCTGCAGAAGTGTGACTCCGTGGAACACCTGCGGGGCCTCTCGGACCACGCCAGTCTAGATGGCCAGGAGCTGGGTCCCCACAGCGGGGGCCGTGGGGGCCGCCACCAGCGCAGCATCAGTCTGTAGCCCATGCTCAGGGTGGCTGTGTGTCCCTTACCACTGCTGGCCCATGCAGAGTTGCATGGGTTCCCAACTCCTCTCCTGGGGGCCTTGCTTCCCCTGGAGAGCCTGGGTTGGCTGTGACTGAGTCCTTTTGTCATTTGTGCCCTCCGCCCAGGTGTTGCCTTACTTTTCAGAAGGCTTATCTCCTGCCCTCATAGTCTGTCCCTGCTCTTTGCTGGCCTCTTTCTGACTTCTCTTCTCCTGCCTGGCTTTTTGCCTCAGGTAATTTGGTCTGGGAGGCACAGGGAAGTCCATCACAGAAGGTGGGACCTGAATCCAGCATCTCAGGTCCCCCAGCTTGAGTGGATGGACAGGTGTTCCTCCTACCTCCCTGTCTCCCGAGGGGCCCTAGGGATGTGGCAGAGCCCTCCTGGCAGCCCTGCCCCATGCTCTGTCTCTGTCTGCCCATGTGTAATCTGTAAGATGCGTTGTGGGGCTATGTGCCTTTGGAAGACACAACCCCTGTCCCTTCAGCACTCCACTCTCATGACCTAATCCACTTTGCTCTGGGTGCTCCAGAGTAAGACTTGAAGGGTGCTGCTGTCAGGAAAGGTGAAACCCAACCCCTGTGTCAACATGGGACATTACCAATTCCACATGGGCATGTGCTTTGCTTTCCCAGCAGGGCTGGACCCTGAACATTGCCAAGGTACTAGTGGGTCTCTTCTAGGGTCCCTGTTGGGAGTAGAGAGGTAATGAGGTCCTGGTGTGGAGTGAGGTTTACTTTAAAGGATGCTGAGCTGGATCTTGGCCTCCTGCAGGATGGAGTTAGGAATTTGGTGCTCTTCCCCCAACCAAACCATACCTACTCGAAGACCCCTTGGGGAATGCCCAAGAGTGGCTGCCCTTGATGTTGAGAGAGGACTTACCCTCCGCAGGGAGCAGCAGCTCCAGGTGTCTGGTAGTGCTGCCAGCCTGTGTGCAGGGGCGGGGTAGGGAAGCCACACTGAGTCTGGGGGTTTTGGAGGGACTGGTGGTTTCTGTCCTAGCCTAGAAGGGCTGGGCTAGGCTGCCATGCTGTTGTCAGCAGAGTGGTTGGCCTGCACATTGACACTGTCTCCCTGTTCTAGGGTCCAGGCAGGATGGTCACGACGAGAACTTCTGGGTTTGAGGTGGTCATGGCAGTGTATGCGTGCGCATGTGCCAGTGTGCGGGGGAAATGTCCCGGATTTTATTTAAATAAAAATAGTTTATGTAACAGAAATGTTTACTACTCCTATCCCAGAAAGAACCTTAGGGGGAGAGGAATAGCAGGGTGATGGCGGTCTTTTTTGGTGGGGTGGTCAGGGAAGGCCCTGGGGAAGTAAAGGAGAGTCGGATCTGTGATCTAGCCAGGCCAAGTGGGGAGGGAGGGCTTCTGGCTCATGGCTGGGTTAAGCCCATAGGGGAGGCTCCCCACCCTGCCTGCTGGGTGGAGGCAGGTGTGTAGGGTGGAGTGGTGTGGACTTGCTGGCTGCTTATTGTCCACGTGAGTGCCACTCCTGATGTGAGTGAGTGTGAAGGAAGGATTGCAGGATTTAGTAAATCCAAACACAGGTTGTCTGGCTAACTTTGAATTTCAGATAGTGAATGATTTTTTGCCCCTTGAACTGTTAGGTCACACTTAGTTATTTCTGTTCTATCTGAAATCACATCCTAACATATAAAAGGTGACTCCCAAATGAGGGCTTGCTCTGTGGGGCAAGAAGGGTTTGAGTGCCTCTGGACCCTAGCCCGTGAATCATCCAGTGGCATCAGGTGGAGAAGGGCTGAGAACTTCAGGATCATGAGGTACATGAAGGCTCTGGCTGAGCCCCATCAGGGCTGTACCTGCAAGTACAGGTAGCTGAGGGTTGGGGTTAGTCAAAGAAGTGGAGAAAGTGCTGCTGAGAGAGCCGGAGACCCACTGGGAACCTGGTGGGAAATGAGGCCTGAAGATCCTGCAGGGACTGGCAAAGGCTAGGAGCTAGAGGGATGGGAAGGCAGAGCAGCGACTGGTGAACTCAATGGGACATTAGCAGCCACTGTGTACAGAATGTACACTTGCGCCCTCTGACAGGTACTATCCAGGTGTGAGGCTGCCTTTACTGAGAAGGGAAGTGTGGTTAGGCAGGTGGGTGCCACAGTGTTCCACTTATCCCTAGAAAAGTGGCTTGAGTGTATGGCCTGTGTCCTTGGGCAGGTGAGCTTTCTGAGATGACACCCAGGTCATCCTTCTCTCCCTAGTCCCTGGCAGTGCAGACCTGTAAGGCTGATGGTGTGAAGGGACCCAGGAAAGAAGGGCTGGCTGTGGCCACCCGTTTCTTGGAAAATCACCGGCTACGTAAGACCAGCAGGGAGAGACCAGGAAAGTTAAAGCTGATGATGCTTCCTCTAAGTGTAATAAAGTGGCACAGTGCGAGCACCCCCCAGCTGGATCCTGACAGCAGTGGCCAACACCAGTCTGGGGCATGTTCTGTGCCAGATATGTGCATCAACCCATTGCACCCCCACCATGGGGCTGGTGGCACCACAGCTGCCTTTGCCAGATGAGAAGCAGGCACAGTGGGAGTGCCCAGTCTGCCCCAGTTTTGTAGAAGGAGGTGGAGGCAGTTGGGTTCTTAAAGAGTCCTAACTAGAGCACTTGAATTGAGAACCTCACAGAACCTGGAAGTGACAGAGCAGAGGCAGTGGGTGGAATCACCTCTTAGGAAGTTTTGCTGGAAATCCTGGAATGGTCAAGGAATTTTATTAAAGTGAGCAAGGTAGTCAGGTTGTGGGGAATATGGAGCCTCGTGTTCCCCCATTCCTGTACCATGTCACAGGGACTGCTAACAGTGCTTCTGAACTATGTCCTCAAGTGAGCTGCTGGGCCTCAGTCTCCCCACCGCCCAGCAGCACACACCTGTTACCTAATAGATAGATACTCAGTGACCATGCTTTTGTGCCCCACACATGCTCCCAGTCTGACGTACACCAGGTCACCCGCAGTTAGGTGAGGGTTCTCCAATGTCCCTCTGCTTAAGTGTCATCACTTGTACAATGAGAAGGTCCAGGTGTATCAGCCTGCTACAGGCCAGTGAGTGCCAGCCACCCCATGTCAACAGTAAACCTGTGGGAGGGGCCTGGTCCCACGTGTGCTGGACAAAGAAACTATAAAAGCCTCATCTCCAGCTTGGTCTTCCTCAAGATGTGATTGGAAAGGGTGGGCTCCTGACATGTCACACCCCACGCTGTCTGCAGGAGGCAGCAGCAGCATGTGTCCGAGTCTGTCCTGCGAGGTTCCTTTTGCAGGTGCGCCAGTTGAGCCTGTCTGGCCCCAGTCAGGCCCCCTGCAGTCCTGCCTGTCCTCATTGCGCCCTGGGTAAAAGTGAGCTGGGCCGGTTGTACAGGGTGATCTCATTTGGGACCAGATGTTCTGTGGCTGTTGCCCCATCCTCTACTTCAGCCCACCTTTCTCATCTTTCTTAGGGTCCTGTCCTTGCCCCTTTCTCAGCCTCCCTCCACATTGGCCTCCTGGACAATCATTCTCTCCTGGTCCTATTCCTGAACCACAGGCCTCCACACTGCTCCCTCCCAGAACTGTCAGAACCAGGGATCATTTCACTGGCTGGCAAATGGATGAATGCAGTTTATTAAGAGATGCTTAACCTGGATCCTTCTTAATACAAAACACTGGTAAGGCTTGTTAGGGACACCAGAAAATGTGTAGGGTGTCCAGGTGAGGAACACAGATGCATGCAGGTAGCAGGTGCATGCAGGGCAGTACAAATTGACTTGAGAGGGCTGCAGTGAAGGAGGGCTTTGAGCAGGACACTCACTATGAAGCTCTGACCCGGCCACTGGGTGCAGGCTGGACTGGTGCTGTCAGGAGGTCCCTTGCTCTTCTGATGTCCTGAGTGCTTGCAGGCAGGGCCTGTGACTCACCCATCTTGGTGTTCTCAGGGTCTGGCATATGGCACCGTGCCTCAATCATATGCCCACTAACTTGCTCATTCTTGTGTTACTCTTGACACAAAAGTTTCTCTGCTTACAAGTTTCTCTGTTTAACCTGTTAGACTTCTGCCTCACCTGTGATTTGAGGTCATGGTTCATGTGGACTTTTTTTTTTTTTTTTTAAGATTGATATTTGTAAAGAGGGGAAGGGAGGGAGAAAGAGAGGGAAACATCGGTGTGTGGTTGCCTCTCACACACCCCCTATTGGGGACCTGGCCCACAACCCAGGCATGTGACCTGACTTGGAATTGAACCAGCGACCCTTTGGTTCACAGGCCAGTGCTCAATCCACTGAGCCACACCAGCCAGGGCTTATGTGGACTTTTGACCAAAGGCCTTTCTTCTGGTTCCCCAGCTCTCCAGCCAGGTCTTCATTAATCCTTCCTTCCTCCCCAAGTTCCCTAAGGCTCTTTGCCTTACTACAGGATTAGCCCAGTGCTACTGCCGTGTCATCCCTGACTCCATACTTGCTCAACACTTAACATGCTACAAGAGACAACAGTGTGACCATATGTCATGTTTGGTCTAAACTGGGACATTTCCGTATGAAAGAGGCAGATGTAACCCAGGAGTGAAAAGCACTGACCACACTCTCCAGAGAGGGCTGTCATTGGTCTACCACCACTAGGAGCTGTGTACCCATGAGTGACCCACTCAGCCCCCTGGCCTTGGTGTTCCAGTCTGCAAGAAGGGTGCCACGCTGGGCAGATGGCCTCTCAGGTTCTCTAAAGCACTAAAACGGCATGGCCAGTGGAGAGTGTTTGCCTGTGAGGAGTTTGGTGGACAATATGACCTGGTGGATGTCTGTAGAGTGGTGTTGGGAACAGCATGAGAACTCCCAAGTCCAGGGTTGGTTGGGACCGAGCCAGAGGGGGTGGACACCTGCTTTGGGTGTGAGCTGATGACCATCCATTGCATCAGGCGTCCTGCAGTGCTAGAGGGTGGCCTCTCCTTCCCTTGGAAGGCAGGTGGTGGTCACCACACCTGGGATAAATCAACTGATTTGTCCATCAGCGTAATTGGCGGGGGGATTCAAAACGAGTTTCTTCCCCACTTAGGACGGAGGAACATTTGGATCTAGGATTAAATGGAGATCAGGTTGGTGGAATTGGGCAAGAAAAGACAAATTTCTCCTTCCTCAGCTGCGTCCTCATCCCACATGCCCTCCTTGGCATCCTGTCCCCTTTCCTCTCTCCTTCAGGTCCTCTCAGAGCAGAAGAGCATGTCAGCCACAGGGGCCTTGTCCAGAGGTGAGGCAGGAACAGGGTTTGGGGAGTGGGGGAAAAGTGGAGGGATAATGGAAGCTTCTGGCATGGGGGGCTTCCTGGAAGGGGGCTCCTGGGACTGTGCAGGCTCTCAGGGGCTGCCACTGTTCAGGGGAGGACAAGAGGCCCTCACTTTATGTCACCTCTCCCTTTTCTTGTGACTTCAGTGTTGTCACTGTGGTTTCAGCCTCAGACTCTCCTTGGAGAGAGGCCAGGGACCCAGCTGCCCCTGCTCTCCTATTTGGCTTTCTTTCAGCTGCTCATCACCCAAACCCCACTTCCACTTTGGACAGGATTTCTAAAGCTTCTGATCACAAAACCTTTCTTCTCCCTCAAACAGTTGTATTTAGTAGAAGGGACTTGTCAATGACAAGAAAGGGCACAAGGCCTTAGGGTGGTCTCCCTTTCAGGGAAGCTATGTCTCTATGGCACTAACAAATTCCAAGTAAAAACAAATTCAAGGTTTAAAAAAATATTGCAACCAGGTATTTAGCTTGCCTGCTACCTTGGATATGCTGTTTATTTTTTTCTGAATTTAATTAGTTTTAAAATATATATATTAAATTAAATCAATATAATTATATATACACTCACACATACACACATATATACGTACATTTAAAGACACATCCAGAGAATGTGAAAGGCAAATCGATCTGGAAGCATAAGTAGAGGGGGATGAGTGGAAACACTGTGCAACTGGAGAAACAGAACTGAAGAAAGTAAAAAAAGTGGAGAGGAGAGAGGCGAAGCTAGTGCACTCAGCTGCCGGGAGGAGCCTCAGAGTCAAGCAGAAGCACACCCAGGTGGCTATGGCAGCAGTAGAATGGTGCTCCTGTTACTGTACAGGGATCTGGCCCAGAGTGGGGCTTCCTAGGGCCAGCGGTAGTGTGTGGGTTCTTGACTTTGTGTAGGAAAGACTTCACAATACAAGTCCAGGTGACTGAGGATACGTTTATTAATGTTGGAAACAATAAAATAAGGAAGGGCTTAGCATGGAGGAAGCAACAGTAGAGACTTGGCTACCTTAGCCCACTGGGAAGTCAGAGGAAAGGGGGTCTTGGGGACAGATTCAGGGGCAAGATGCTCTGCCCATTGCTCTCCTGATTGCAAGTCTCCGGGTTCCTTAGAATTTAGGAGAGGCATGTCTGTTGGGAAGGAAGTGGGGGAAGAAGGGAAAGGGAACTGCTTCCCAGAGGAGCTCTCGTGGGCCTTTTGTCTTGAGCCTTTTATCTCTCTCTTGCAGGCAGGAATGTTAGGGGAGGGTTCTCAGCAGAATAATCATCAGTTCTGCAGGTGTGCCCTTTGAGGGTCCTGGCCTCCACTTATGGGTCAGTGATGGGGCAGGGGCCATTAGTCATTACAATTGGTTCTGGTATCACCCACCTCATTTTGCTCCTTTTCTGCTTCTGGAGCTGAAATACAATTGAGGCCTAGATGTTATCTCCAGGGAGGTACAGGTATATTGCTTGACCATTGTGTTCAGCCATCTGTCTCAGTTTTCCTATTCAACTTGCCAAGGAATTTTCCTAGCTTGTTACTATTTTGTCTCACTTAAAGGTAGGCTAGGCACTCCCTGAGCCCAGGTCAGATTTATAGTCCTTCTTATCTTGTCTCAAGGTGCCTAGGTGTGGGCCCTTCCTAGATCTGCCTGGAGTCTGCAACCATCTGCCAGCCTGAAGTTTATGGCTCAGATGTCAGGAAAATCACTGATAAACTTTGTTTCAAACATGTTCCACCCTCCAATGGCTCCAACAGTGTTTGATATCTCATAATCAGAAACCAGATGTTATGAGTGAACTAAAGACATAGGCAGGACCCATGGGAGACACACGGAACAGTTGAACCTCTTCCTGGAAGTAGTCATCCTACGGCCTGAGGTAGCAGAGGACCCAGGGATCTGTGCCCAAGGCCCTCTGGGCAGCTCTGCACCATTAATTCCATGAGGATTTGTCTGCCTGGATCCCAGCTGAAGCTGAGCAGGCCAGTTTAATCAAAACAGTACTGTTTTCATGAGTTCCTGTGGGTTCTGAGAATTTTGTTTCTTTGTGGAACATGATCTTTCAATTATGAACATGAACATCTCACAGTGAAATGAGAACACAGGAATGTCTGTCTCTCACCTACTTTTCATCTAGATACTTTGGCCTAGATGTAAATATCACAGCAACTTATTTGAAAAGCACATTCTCAGGTCCCACCCACCACAGAGGTACTGGGTCAGGAACTTGTGGTGCAGCTGGGGGTGGTACCTAGTCTATTCATGGGCCCTCCAGATGATCCAGATGGTCACTGGAGTTTGTGAACAGGCACAATTGGGAATATGGCAGACACATCACTGCATCAGATGCCTAAGACTGATCATTTTGATCTTTTCTAAAATATATTGAGTCAATATATTTTGATCAATCTAAAATTAATTTAAAAAATGTATTTATCGATTATGCTATTGTAGTCCCAATTTTCTTTTCCCCACTTCGCCAAGTACTCCCCTTCCTTCCAGCAGTCTCCCCCTTGGTTCATGTCCATGGGCCATGCATATAAGTTCTTTGGATTCTCCATTTCCTATACTGTTCCTACCCTCCCCCTGTCTATTTTGTACATACCATTTATGCTTCTTAATCCCTGCATCTTTTCCCCATTCTGCCCCTTACCCCTCCCAGCTGATAACCCTTCAAGTGATATCCATATCTATGATTCTGTTTCTGTTCTAGTTGTTTGCTTAGTTTATTTTCTCAGATTCAGTTATTGATACTTGTGAATTTGTTGCCACTTTAGTGTTCATAGTTTTGATCTTTTTCTTAAATAAGTCTCTTTAACATCTCATATAATAAGGACTTGGTGATGATGAACTCCTTTAGCTTTACCTTATCTGGGAAGAACTTTATCTGCCCTTCCATTCTAAATGAAAGCTTTGCTGGATAGAGTAATCTTGGATGTAGGTCCTTGCCTTTGATGACTTGGAATACTTCTTGCCAGCCCCTTCTTGCCTGCAAAGTTTCTTTTGAGAAATCAGCTGACCGTCTGATGGGCACTCCTTTGTAGGTTACTGTCTTCTTTTCTCTTGCTGCTTTTAAGATTCTCTCCTTTAATCTTGGGTAATGTAATTATGATGGGCCTTGGTGTGTGCTTTCTTGGGTCCAACTTCTTTGGGACTCTCTGAGCTTCCTGGGCTTCCTGGAAGTCTATTTCCTTTGCCAGATT
>VMDR010005413.1:0-51823 GCA_007922815.1 Macrotus californicus
ATTCTGTTCTGGTTGAATGTTTATTTCTTCCTTTTGGTCCAAACCGTTGATTTGAGTCTCAGTTTCCTTCCCGTCACTGTTGGTTCCCTGTACATTTTCCTTTATTTCACTTTTCATAGCCTTCCCTTTTTCTGCTATTTTGTGACCATACTCAACCTCATACTTCTGTGAGCATCCTGATTACCAGCGTTTTGAACTCAAAGAATTCAAAGAATTGATTAAAATTGTTTTATCAAAATGCTTGCTATTCCCATTTCCTAATTTATGTGAACAAGGTTTCTCAGTGCTTGCATCTCTAAAAATGAAAAATAGCATTAAAATTATTACTGAATTCTGTCCTAAAGACATGGATATAAAAATAATTGCAAAAAAGAAAACAAAAGAAAAACAGCTGATAGGTTGGCTCTCTCTTCATTGCTTAGTTGTATTTATTTCTGGAGCTTTGATCTGTTCTTTCATTGGAGCCATATTTTTTTGTTTTAGCACACCTGTTACATAGTAAGGGGCGGAGCCTTAGGTATTGCCAGGGCGGGGCAACCCACGTTGCTGTGTTGTGACACTGCATGTTGTGGAGGGGTCCAAAAGGGACAATGCTGTTTGCTCAGCTCTCCGTCAGCTTTCAGTCAGTTCCTCTGCTACCCACAAGTGAATTGGGCCCTTCTGGTGCTGATTCCCAGGTGAGTGGTTTTGTGCACATTCTAGGACCCTGTGGGTCTCTCCAAGGAACTCTCCTGTGAGGGTGGGAGTTTCTCCCACTGCCTCAACCCCCACAGGTTTTTACAGTCAGAGGTTTTGAGGCTTTCTTTTTCTCACACTGGAACACTGGATTGCACAGTCTGTCTTGCTCCCTAGTTCTTCCTCCTGGTTTATCTGCACACAAATGTGGGACCACCCAGTCCACCAGCCGCATCACCTGTATTCACAAACAGCTCATAGCCAGACCCTCTGCCCACGGCTATCAGCTGGTCTGTCATGCTCCTCATTGCTACGATGTTCCCACAGTCCAAAAAGTGGTCCTCACTCACAGGGTCTCCAGTGGGAGATTCACAAACACTACCACTTGTCCCTAGATGAGGTCTCTGATGCTAGATCAACTCTAATACAAAATCCATTGGCAGTTTGGGCCCCCTTTCTGTTCAATGCTTTATCTTTAGAGAAAGAGAGGGAGAGAAACATCAGTGTGTGGTTGCCTCTCACACACCCTACTGGGGACCTGGCCACAACCCAGGCATGTGCCCTGACTGAGAATTGAACCAGTGACCCTTTGGTTTGCAGGCCGGTGCTCAATCCACTGAGCCACACCAGCCAGGGCTCATTCTTTAATCTCTCTTCTTTTTTTATTGATTTGAATTTTCTTACTTTGACCGACAACTATGTGATATACATCACCAGGTAGTTTTTAATCTGCTACTTTAACACCAGATGAATTTTTCCTTTCTGCTCTTGAAATTCTGGTGAATTTCTTTTTCTAAATCAACATTGCTACAGCATCTTCTCTGTTTGCCAACTTTTTGTTTGCAACAAAAATTTCTCCTTCACTCACTTTTTTTGCAGGTTCTTGCAAAAGTGGTCTTTGAATTTGGGGTACACTTCCCTCCTCCTTGTCCTGTGTCCTTTTCAGGTGGTTTCCTTTCAGGGCCATTTTCAGCCAGAGGCCCTAACCCTCACCCTCAATCTCACCCATGGGGAGCTGCAGCATGTGACCCCGCACTTTGGGTTCCCTGTGACTTCCATTCCTAACTCTTTAAAACATTTTTTTAATTGAGACCTAAAATTGTGTAAGTTGACTTGTTTTGTGATATCTTTGTTTGGTTTTGGTACTATGATAATATTACCCTCCTAGAATCAGTTGGGGAATGAGGGCTCCCTTCCTCTTTACTATTTTTTGGTAAGAGTTTTGAAATTCGGTATGAACTTTCCTTTAAATGTTTGGAAGGGCTCAGCAGGGAAGTTAGTCTGGCCTGAGCTTCACTTGTGCCTGAGACGCTCCCACTGTCTTTGGCTCCTTCCTCCTGAGCTGGTGGGAACGCTCCCTCCTAGAGGACCCCTTGCACTTCCTGCCTCGGGGGGATACGCCCAGGGCCAGACTTCTGGACACTGAGTGGAGGGCGGAGGCTGAGCCGTACTGTTCTGTGTGTGAACCCTCCCTCTAAGCCCTGTTTACAGTGTGGTCATGACCCCTTAGCTGTGCTCATGTGGCCCTGCTTTGCTGTTTTGCCCCGCAGGTCTGCTCAGTCGCGAGGGCGCGTGGCCTGGCACACGCACGGAGCTGTGGGAGACGGAGGCATCGAACACTGATTCAGCCTCCAGCCTCTCCTCCTGTTACAGCCCCCTCCCGGGGATCACAGGAACCCAGAGCCACCGCCTTTGGGGGTTTCTGCAGTGAGACCTGGGCTCTTCTTAACCCTTCTGGTTTAGAAATAGAATTTTGATGATAGTTTTTTTGTTTTGCTTTTAATCCATCATGTTAGTAACTACACGCACACCTGTTTTCTAGTTTCCAACAATGCTGTTTGCTAGTGTTGACTTTCCCTTTTTAGTGCCTGTGGTCACACTGCGTCCCCTCCTGCAACCCTTTACTGTCCTTCAGCGGGGTTTGGCAGGCAGCAAGGTGACTGTATGGTCGATTGGCCATCTTACCTGGAGGTCATCATCTCCTGGGTAAGGCTTTGGCTTAAACCTGCTCTTTTATCTGCACTTTTAGAGTCTGTCCTCTAAGGCCTAGGGCATGGCATTTCAGATTCCAAGCAGACGTGGCGACCTTGGCTTGTAACTGCACCTTCCGGTTTTCTCTCCTGAGTATTTGAAGGTACACGTTGGTCAGGATTCCAGAGCGCCAGTGACGGAAAGCAGTGTGGTACACTTTGACAAAAAAGGGGCTTCATTTTAACCTTCCCATCTAGAGGGAAGGCTCAGGAAGGAGGTTCCCAGGCACCGCCCTCCCAGCCCTGCTCCAGGCCCACCTCCTGCCAGCTCAGCGCCCCCAGAGGGAAAAGGACCTTCTCTTTCCCCTGGTCTCAACTGAAGCACAGGGAACCCTCTCCGAGCAGGGCACTCGATTGGCAGCAGGGTGGTGGCCACCACCGGAGGGAGGGGAAAAGGGTGCTAGCCTCCAAACACCATGTGGGCTAGAGTGAGTGAGGAGGGTAGTCCCGCCAAACAGCGTAGCAGTACTGAAACCAGGAGAAGGAACAGATGCTGGGCAGGCAAAAGTGACAGGTGTCCACTGCAGGGCAGTCACACCAGCCTCAGAGCCTTGGTGTAAATGAAGCCCTTAGCTCGATGCCTGGAGCCTTAAAACATTGGCAGTTGTTTCCGTTGTGGTTATTGGCATTAACAGGGAGACCCCGTGGCCTGCCTTCTTACCCTTCAGAATGAATTCCTTTGCCAGGGACACAAACAGGCACAGAGCCCCAGCAGCCCTCGGCCCCCCGTGACATGAAGTCGGCAGCCAGGCTCAGTGAAGCCTCCTAGTCACATGCTCCTCTCATCAGGCAGGTCTCTCCCTTTCTCAAGTCAAGGCCCAGTTCATCCCTGCCTCCTCCTCCATGCAGCCTTCCTGCACACCTTGCTGAGAGAACACACGTGGAACAAATTGCCACCTGTTAGCACTGTCTGCTCAAATACATCACTCACTGCTTGGGGCCAGGGCCTGGGTCTCACAGGCCTTAGTTACACCCCTTCTTTCCTTCCTCCCTTCCTCCCGGGCCTGTAATGCAACTCTGGCCACACAGCAGGATCCAGTAAGTGCCAGGCATCCAGGGGTCTAGCTGGTGCCAGGGCCTGAGGGCATGGCCCAGGCCTGTGGGAGGACATTAGATTGTGGGACAGTCGGGCCATCTCTGTCAGGAGTTGAGCTCGGCTGCTAATACCTCGCAGAGACTGTTCTGTGTGTCCCTCAAGCCAACCTCCCCACTCCTTAGTAAAAGAACTCCACTGGTTTATAACCCCAATTTAAAAAATGTAAATCTCAATACTTTCTTTAACAGCAGAACTTTAAAGGAACTTTTATTATGAAAAATGTATAATCTATTGAAAAGTAGAGAGAATGGTATAATAAACTTCCATGTACCCAACACTCAGCTTCAGGAATTGTTTCGTATGCTAATCTTTTTTTTTTTTTAAGACTTTATTTATTTACTTATTTTAGACAGAAGGGAAGGGAGGGAGAAAGAAAGGGAGAGAAACATCAATGTGTGGTTGCTGCCCATGTGCCCCCCACTGACCCGCAACCCAGGCATGTGCCCTGACTGGGAATTGAACCGGCGACCCTCTGGTTCGTAGGCAGGTGCTTGGTCTACTGAGCCACACCAGCCAGGGCTGCTAACCTTATTTCAATAATTACATCCTTCCCACCACGGGGCTACTTTGAAACAAATCATATCATTTCATCCATCAATTTGATACATCTCTAACAGGCGGTCTTTGAACACACACACACACACACACACACACACACACACAACACAATACCTTCTTATATGTAAAAAATAATGATGCCTTATATCATCGCATTGCCCCTCATGTTCAGATTTCCCCAGTTGGCCCAGAATTTTTTTTAAAAGAGCCGACTGGTTCCAACAGGATCAAAAAACGCGAGACGCACTTACTACATGAGTAGAACACCAGTGTTATTCAAGGGAGGCGACGTGTGCAGCTGAAGACGGGCACGTCCCCACTTCCTGTGTCCCGGTTCGGCCAAAGGGGTAGAAGTGGAAGTGTGGGGGCGGCTTCAGAGCAGACTCCTTCAAAGGAGCTGTCAGCTGGGAGCTGAGCACCTTATAGCCATCCCTCTTCTCTTCGTCCTGGAGCGCGAGGCTGGCTGTCTGGATCTCTAGTATCCATCTTGGGCCCTGAGGTGGCTGTGCAAAGCCGGAGTAGGACGGCCGGCAGCAAGAAAGTAGGAAGCTGACATTCCACTCTGCTGCTATGTCTGGTCTTTATTATCGAGTCATTTAAGACTAGGTTCGGTTTTAATAAATAGAAAACAAAACAAGTATTTTCAAAGTAGTGGCTTTAACATAATAGAAATTATTTTTCTCTCTCACCTAAGATAAGCCTAGAGGTAAACAGTCCAGGCCGAATACAGTGGTCCCACAAAGTCATAGAGTATTAGCTGTCTATGGCTGTGATGTAACTAATTACACCCCAAACGCAGAAGCATAAAACCACAATTGCTTACCTGGTCCAGTTTCTGAGCGTTGGGGATCTGGGATTCCTGAGGCTGGGGCAGCAGTCCCTCCTGCCTTGACCGGGTGCAGAGGAGCCACAGGCCTCAGGCTCCGGTTGCCAGCCCCGTGGGTCTCTCCATAGGGGCAGCTCAAAACATCCGTGGGCTTCCTCTACAACAAGAGATTCAAGACAGAAAGAAGGAGCAAGAGGGAGAGCACCCTCAGGGTGGGAGCTGGTCTTCCTTCAGTCTCAGAAGTGGGCACCCCTGGGCCTCTTTGATCCTTCCTGTCCTTCCTTCCTGCCCACGACTCCCACCGTCACCCCGTTCCACCACCCTGACCTGCAGCCTGTCTCACTGTCCCTCCCCACCTGCCCTCTTGCTTCTGAAGGACACTTCAAGTCCCTGCCCATTTCTTCGTCTCTCTGTCCTTCCTTTTACCCCCACTTGTGCCTCTGATGCTGGATTTGGTTGGATGAATGGTGCAGAAGCTGCCCTTCAACCATCTCCTTGGCCACCACGACCTCCAGGCCAGCCAGAACCCTGAGGCCCGCCCTGCTCTGCCCTCCCCTCCGGTCCATTGTCACCTCCCTGCACACCCCTGGCCCCTTCCCTTCCTGGGGTGCCCTGCCCTCTTCTCCCTTTATCCAATTCCTTCCCATCCAGCCAGGCCATGATGGAGCCCCCTCCTCCAGGAAGCCCCCTCCTTTCGGTCTGTGGTGCTTTCATGTCTTTTATTCCCCCCTGCCCTGACAGAAGCTAGGGAGATGGGATGAAACAGGTGAGCCGCCTTGCCCTCCTCTGGACTTGTGGCCGGGTGGGGGGTGTGGGGGGGCCTCCATAAGTGGGGGCACAGTGGGTGGTGGTAAGCTCCTGGCTGTGGTCTCTCTGTATTGAACTCCCCTGTCCTTGGAAGGGGGTGGGGGGCTGCGGAGACTCTTCCCCGGGAGTGATCGTGTTGAAGAGTAGGTCTACATCCCTGGCCCCTACCACTACGACAGGGGCCTGGCTCCCGCTGGGGCTTTTGGTCTTCCCCACGTGATGCAGAGAGGAAGGGATGGTTGTTCGATGCATGCCCGGTGGCCCCGCGCAGCCTTCTGGGGTGGCCTTGTTCTGGCCTGGTGGCTTCTGAGGCCGGGTCTCCAGCGTCCCTGGCGCCTCTCATTTGCCAAGTCTTGTCTACAGCCTCCCCGGCATTCTCGGGCCCCACCTGGCCCTTCCGACAAACAAGCCCCTGCTTGCTTAAGTAGCCACATCTGTCGCTGGCCACCGGGAGCCCCGCGGAGGGGCAGTCAGGAGTGGCCCTGGCTCTTCCTAAGGTGACCGAGCAGGGTCAGGCCGGGGTATCAGGGCACTGGGTTCTCTGAGCGGGGCCGGTTTCCCGGGCTTGGTGTTTGGGTGGCTTTGGCGTTTTTTTCTGGCAAATGCCGGGCACCACGGGCAGAGCCGAAGGGCCTGGGGTGGGCGCGGTGCCCCGGGGCCTCCCGACTCCACCCCACTTCGGCGCGCGGGCCTGGGAGCGGAAGGGCCGGCCGGGACTCCGGGCCGCTGCGCGAGGTCCTGGCGCCCCCTGGCGCCCGGGGCCGGGACGGGCCCCGCAGCGCTGAGATGGCAGGGGTGGCCGCGCCCTCCGCCGACCCGCTCCGGGAAGATCCGGGGACTCGTGGATGGGTCACTTCGGTCTCCGCGGAACAATGGGGAGTCGCAGGGACTGGGAGCCCCGGGTTGATCGCACGGTCCGGGCAGCAGCGCGCGGCGGGAGCATGCCCAGCACCTTGAGTGCTGAGGTCACCCTAGGGGACCGGTCGGCTGCGGTGGCCCTGGAGGGTCCTTCCCGTGACCCCGGCCGCCGTCCCGATTCTCTCACATCCTGCGGTGTCCTCACGCAGGGACAGAACCGTGTGCGCTTCTCCCCTCCCAAACCCGCCCCGGGCTCCGGATTGTGCGCGGGGAAGGCCCGATCCCCCACGATCTTCTCCGAGGAGCGTGAGGTTCTGGGTTCTACTCCAAATCCACAATAAAGGTCGCTCATGTGATTTGCTTCTAAAAATTCCTGCTCTACCTAGGAGCTCCCAGTCTGCACTGCCCAGCAGGCGGCCACGGCCACAGGTGGCTACTGAGCCCTTGAAGAGTAACAGCAGAGGAACCCCAGTTGCTCCTCTTAATTTTAATTAAATGTAAAAGCAAGCAGTGTAAGTTTTTCTGTAACGCAGCTTTGTTTTTGGTAGCATTGGGTATTACTTTAGATGCTGAAAAGTGGCGTCCAGGTTGAGGGGTGCTGTGTAAAGTCCACACCGGATTTGAGAGCGTTAATGCACAAGTAAGAATGTAAAATATCTCACTCATTTTTAAAAAGTCTTCGCACGCTGAAGTACTTTGGATATATTGAGTTAAATAAAACAGGAATTTTACCTTCTTAAAAATGTGGCTGCTAGAAAGTTTTTAATTCCTTGTGTAGATGGGGTTGTGTTTCAGCATTTCTGCCCCAGGCAGTGGGCTGAGCTAAAGCTGAGTTTTATTTTCTGACTCTACTGCAGGCCCCAGAGGGTGTGCGGAAAGGCCCAGACCCTCGGGGACCAGGCCCATGCGACCCCTGGGCAGCAGGTGAGCCAGGCTCCTGGGCCTACCCGGAAGCATCACGCAGGAGCCCCAGATGGCAGGCTCACACAGACCCAGTGCCCAAGGCCCCCGGCCGTGTTAGATGGGCACCAGGCTTGGCACAGCATGTGCTCGTGCAAAGAACACTCAGCAAAGTCAAGACCCAGCTTCCACCGCTGACCGTGCCACTCGCTGTGTGCCCAAGTCGCCTGGCGCCTCACAGGCAGTTAATGTGAAGGCCGCCACTCTGGTCTACTTCGCCAGGGGTGCCCAGGGCCAGCGTGGGGCCCCGGGGAGCCTTCTTCAGCCACTGCCGATGGTGGTTCTCTCTGGAGCAGGGCATGATGGAGGATTTTCACGTTCCTGGGATGCTGATTTGAACTCTGCAGAGGTGCATCTTTTAAAAGCTTTGTTCTACACTTTAAAGTGCCTGTCAGTGGACTGTCCCAGGCACCTGATTTATTTGTTTCTAGAACTGAGGAGAACAGAATCTGGGCTGAGCCTCTCAAAGGGAGCTGCTTGCTCTGCACTGGCTGGCTTGGCTGGCAGGGGTCCCGGGAAGAGAAGCTGGGACAGATGGGAAGGCCCAGCCGCACCGCTGCCCAACTGCCCTCTCTCTCCAGGTTATCCAGCATTGACCAGAAAGCCAGAGGCTGAGTTTTCCTCTTAGAAACCCCAAGTCTGTTCCTGCCACCCCAACCACTTGACACCAGGTCCTAGGAGCCAAGTTTGAGTCCCAAAGAGCTCTGAGGAACTCAGGTCCACAGAAGTGCCAGCCTTCTTCAAAAATAAACATCCTCATTACGCACATGCACACGCACACATTCTCACACACCTCCCACACAGAGCAAGAGGGGGGACACTCCTGTGTCCTTTTTCCTCTAACCGCAAACCCAGTCAGAGTAGCCCTTCGTTTCCCAGAGGTTCTGGGACGCACCCTACGACGCAAAGCACCGGAGAGCAGGGTTGTCTCAAAGTGGAATGTGCTGGGTTCATCCAGGGATCTGAGTCCCTCAGAAGCCTGCGAGCTTCGTTTCTCATAAGCCAGGGTGCTCAGTCTGTCAGGAGCTTCGGGGCCTCTGCAGGACCAAGGGTTGGGAGAGCCAAATTCTCTTTGCCCTGGTTCTAGGTGGGGAGCAGGCAATACCGGGGCCCAGCATCACAGAAACACATTCCCAGGGCAGAGAGCAGCCTTCAGAGATGGCAAGAGAATTTGAGGTTAGTAAAAGTTCTGGGGTACCAAGCATACAACTTTCATTTACAGGACAATATGCCTCAGAAATCCCAGGGTCCCCTTCTCAGGAAAGGGGCACGGCCACAGGCAGGCAGCAAGAGCCACCCACCACTTGGGAAGCTGCGTGAGATTACCACTGAATGTGCTGGGATTCCGGAACACTGTTTATTTTTTAAATGTTATTTATTTACTTTTAGAGAGGGGAAAGGGTGGGGAGAGAGATACATCAATTGGTTGCCTAGCACACGCTCCCAAATGGGGGCCTGGCCCACAACCCAGGCATTTGTCCTGACTGGGAATCAAACCTGGGACCTTTCGGTTTACAGGCTGGCGCTCAATCTACAGAGCCACACCAGCCAGGGCATTGACGCCCTGGCTGGATGCCATGGAGCAGTCTTTAAAGCAGGCTTGTGTGATACGATGGAATGACTACTCACATGACCCGTAGGTCTCTTTATTCTTTCAGCTGGAAACGGGTGTTCTCAACTCCCAAAGCTTCTTTGCTTCCAAAAGCTCTAAACTCCAATCCTGAAACCTCGATGTTTTTGGGGTTGATGTAATTCCTCTCAGGATACTTACTATATCCGCTATTGTTTCAGAGCCCAGATGCAGTGGAGTCACCAAGTGTCAGAGTCAGAACCTACTGGTTTAGGGACTTTTACACGTGAACCTGAGGCCGCACAGCTAGCTGAGGAAAGAGATGGGACTGGAACTCAATGCTGGCCCAGTCCCCTGGTCCATTATGCCCTGGGCGGAGGGGTCGCTGAGACCGCCTGCGAAGAGCACTGGAGGCAGCCAGGGTAGCTGGAGGGTTTACTTGCCACAGAAGAGCTCGAGGCTTATTCACACCAGGCGTTTCCTGGGTGGCCCACCCTCCCTCCCTCCCCCTGGTGGATGCAAAGCTGGGCCTACTGCGGAGTACATCAGGATGCAGCAAGGAAAAGGAGTGTGAGGGGAATGAATAAGAAAACAGTGGAGAGTTGGGGGAATGAGAACATGTGACCAAAGGAACTCGTCCCTTTGTCTTAAGGGCCTTCTGACACAATCCAGCGCCCAGTAGCTTCTCCAATACACTTGGGCAATATCGCCACCTGGTGGCCACTGAGAGCATATGCTTCAGAAAGGAAGGAAAATGCCGCAGTAATTCCGCGGTCAGCTTTTGATGCAATACCCACTGCTCTCTCCCTGGTAGAGGCTGGTACCTGGCAAAGGGGGGGACCTGTTGAAGCAGAATGGCCCCTGGCAGGAGGCTGCACTCCCTGTGAACGCCAGGCCAGGTTGGCTCAGCATCAGCCAACAGGGTCTGGAAGGCTCGGACTAACAGTGATATTGGCAGTCATGCCTGCTCAATCACCCGCTTGGGGGTAACGGGGTCCTTCAGGCTACAGAAGAGATGGCTTTTCAAGGCCCTGGTGAAGCCTCACAGCCAGCCTCATTTACAGCCCGCAGTCACCTGCCGCTCCAGGGACAAGGACAGGACTCTGTAGACAAGGCCCCTTGGTTACTGCTGCCTACACGTGACACCCCTTCCCAAGCTAACCCAGTCTGCCTTGTAAGAGCCTCTTAGACAAAAGGTGGTGGTGGGGTGCAGGTGGGGGAGCCAGCTGCTGCTCAGGAGCTGGATGAGCAGAAAGGACATTTTAAAAAAACAGGCTACGTAATCATGGGGGCTATTATCTTATTCATCAAGGTCCAGCCATTTGCCAAGGTATATACACATTTTATTTAAAAAAGTTTACAGTTTTCATTATACACAACTATGAAGAGGTTATAGTCAGAGGAGGCATTTGTCCTGTTGACAGAAGTGCCCACTAGATCATCACAATGCAGGGAAAGGGGGGGGGGGGGGGCAAGGAAAAGAGAAGTGATAGAGCTTAGATTTCAATTAGGGGCTGGTCAGTCCCTGTTAACTCTTCAAGTATCACACAGTGTGTACCAAATACAATCAGTGATGGCTACTTCTTCCCAAGCCCACAGCCAAGACCAGTATTTGCCGAGTTAAGAGTCCTGGCCCTTCTCCAGGTGAGCGGAGAACCCTCACACCTGAGGGCTGGTAGCTCCCCTTCCCCAAGGGGGCCTCCACTCCAGCCAGGCCCTAATGGAATCGCCAAGGTGTTCAGTGGCCAGAGAAAATGTGAACATGGATTCAGGAGTCCAGAGAAACACAGGTCTTTGCGCCCAGCCAGAAATTATTTGATTTCAGTCAATGAGGCTGGGAACCCAGTCAGGAAGCTGATGAAATAAAACTTACTTTGTTAATGGCTTTCATTTTTCTAATTTGAGTTCCTAGAACACAGAAGGGTCACATGCCATTTAAATCAAACACTAGTTCCCAGGAACTTGACCCTTGGAAGCTAGCAGAGGGTCTGTTTTTCATGATTCCCAGCCATCCCAACAGGAGGCGTAATGAAAGGCAAGTGTCAGGCCAAGGCCAACAAGGGCGTCAGGGAGACTTTCGAGGGGAAAAATTTCCTTCAAGGGGAGACACTCTCCAGGAGCTTGCATCAGCCAGTTGGCAATTAGAACGGCTTTTGCAGTGGAAGAAAAAAACGTTAGGTACAGGAGAGATTCATGGCAACTTCTGACAATTATCTCACTAGTATAAAATGCTGGTTGAAACTGCACAGTAACCTCAAGGAGGGCAATGAGAGGAGATTAAAGACTAAAAGAGCAAAAATGCCATTGTCTGGGTTGGCTACCAAGAAACAGCAACCCACAAGGCCCAGGGGCCGGGGCAGCCAGAGAGCAGCGAACTCAGTGCCGTGGCCACCTTGCTGGTTGGTGCTTGGTCAGAGCTCAGTCATTTCAACAGGGGCAAAGAATGGCCGGCGCTGGTCCATTCCAAGGTAGGACACCCAAAACTGCCAGTACTAAGAAAGGAGGGAAACTGCCAGAAGCAACTCTGACTCACCACCACCACCTTTAAAAGCAGTAACGTTCAGCCTTTCTGAGGGGCTCCAGATGCTTTTCTGAGGGCTGTGATGGGACAACCTGGAAAAGCTTTTGGTGTTGAAACACCCCTGCCTCAGCCTTACTCTCCCATCTTATTCTTGGGGGCTCAGCGTCCTCCAATTCACAGCCAGACCGCTCCCAGCTCCCTCTACACGTGAGTATGGTCCTCCTACACCCACCCTCTTCCAGGTTCAGGGAAGGGACAAAAAGTTAGCATTAAGGAGGGATTCTGTTCAACTTATCAAAAGTCAGTTTTGCAGTAGAGAGGAAAAGACCTACACAGAGCCAAAAACACGCACGGACCAAGGTTGGTGGTCCGATGCGACAGACTTGCACAGAATGAGATACAAAGCCTGATTTGAGTCGCAATTCCAGAAGCTTTCAGTGCTAACAGAGAAGTCCTAATTACACCTTCGACACACAAATTTGGATGCACACACACAGGACAGACATGGAGACACGCGCGCACAGAGCAGCCGCACTCAGTTCTGCTTCTCATCCCTGCAACCCCCCCCCACCCCCCTCCCCGAGTCTTCAGCTGCGAATTCTGCACCACAGGCCTCTGGGGCCGCAGCTCTCGGCCGCACACAAGCTGATGTCTTTTCGTTAGAAAACACGGCTTTCGTCGGGAGCAGAGCTGTGTCGCTGCTCACATACCTTCCCTAAACTCGGTTCTGCTAGTGTTTTTTGGACAAGATTTAAAGCAATTATTATTGGGACATTATTTTTTTTGGAAAGGTAATTAGAACACTATTGTTTATACGATATTGAAAAAATACAATTTTTTATTGTTTGAACTCAAACCACCACCCAGCACTGTAACCCTACCCTGAGCCGCACCTACGATGGCGGTCACAGCACAAGCAGACTGTTAATTCGGCAGGTGAGCGAGCTAGTGCCAGCAGAGACCCTCCCTCCCCCAAATAGTGAGAAGACAACGTGCTAGAGAAGAGTTAAAGTACACCATTACATGTCAAATAGTTAACACTACCCTTCCAACAAGCCACAAACGCTAGATAACTCAGTACGGTAACTAACCACAGCCCTACATAACTGTACTTGCAATTTTTTTTTTGAAAGAAAACCTTTTGCTTCATGCCCGTTATTAACATAAAATAAGTAAATTCTTTGTCTTTTTTTTTCTTTAGGAAAATAATCATGCTAAAAGCAAGTTGTACTTTATATAGATTTTCAAAGAAAAGATTGTGCTTTTTGAATAAAAAAAGGTAGGGTACCTTCCAACCTCATTGACTCAAATCTTGTGGAATATAATAGCACTTCTAAACTAAAAACACACATCAGAAATGTTAAATTATCCCGGTGGGACATTCCAAAATCGTCTTTAGAAGGTTTTCAGGTCGGCTACTTCTGTTCCTGTCCTGTGGCTGTGACATGAACAGAACACGGAGGTGCTGCCTGGACTCTCCCAATTCAGCAGGACACTGCCGGCACCCTGGACAGATGGTTAGCTGAGTAAACATTTCATTAGCAGGCATCTTAAACTGTCTGATTTCCTCTTAACACACACAGAAGAGAAGACTTTCTTCCTTCAAAACCTGTTTTACTACGACATCTCATTTCTGAATCCTGTCCTCTATTCAGTCACACTCTGAAAAAAGCCGTGCTGGTTTCCCCATGTGGAGTCACGTTGGGCACAAGAACCTTTATTTGTTCCAATGATTACTCATTTGAAATTCAGAATGTGTTGGGTCTAAAACACCCGCCTCCCGCCCCCACAAGCAGATGATGAGCAGGCCGCCGCCGAGCGCAGCAGCAGAGGGAAAACCAGAACCAAGACGTGAGTCACGGCCACCAGACGGGTCTTCTTCCCAGGTCTAATGGTCCACTGACCGGTGTCCGAGGAGGAGGCCATCTCTTGGCAGGTGAGTATTAACTTTGTAACCTGTCTAAGCACAATTCACACACACACACCAAAACAAACCAAAGCAACCCCCCCAAACAAAAATAACCCACAACCACCCTCAGATTTAAAGCTCTTAGTCCAGGGCAGCGGTCTCAAAGCGGCCACCAATAGGATGAGGATGTGACTCTGCGCGTGCTGGATGAGAGGAAACATCTTCCTGGTCACTTTTCTCTTCCTGTCCTGTCCTCTCAGAAAAGGTCTGGATTTCAAGCTCTACCCCAGGAGAAAGAATCAGGTTCAGAAAACACTTTCCAAAGGTTCTCCAAAGCAATACACTCATGGCTGCGGGGCCGGGTAGCCAGAAGGGCAGGAATCTACACATAAAAATGTACTCAAAATCCGAGGCAACAATTGTTTCAGGTTCATTACTCCAATTAGCTCCCTGTTCACACTGTCACTCCACAGAAACAGCGCCACCTAGGAGTCACAGGGGGCGCTGGCACCAAAGGCCCCCACAGCAGGCCTTTCCTCCCCAGTGTTTTCCTTTCCACTCTGGAAAAGCTCTGCTCTAGCCTCACATCCAAGAGCTGCTTGGCTTGGTTTGTTTCTTTGGAACCATCAATGAAAGAAGCAACTTTTTCCTGTTATTTTCACTCGTGTCTACCTATCAGAGCGGCTGCTTCTCTCGACAGTCCAGGAGCACACAGGCTGACTGGGCCAAATGGACTTAGGAGTGCATGCATTCGGACCGCATATTGCTACCAAAATGGAATGTGGGAATATGCTATGCACCTCAGGGTGAGAAATGACCAAGAAATCAAGATCTAAAGGGTGATATATAATATATATATATCAATGCTATTATTCATAAAAACCTTGTTTAGTAATAAAAAAAATTGCTTTGTTTAAATATGAATATTATAGTCTGCTTCTCATGGTTAGGAAATAATAGTCTTTCTGAAAAGCAGGTGCTTTTGCTACTACAACTCCATATCCTGGGCCTCATCTTCCGAAAAGTCAGACATAGAACTCTCCGACGAGCTGTCACCGGTGCCCTCTTCCTGCTCTTTCAGCGCCTCCTCCGTTGCATACTTCTGGATGTACTCTGCACAGGGGACAGGGATAAAGAAAACACCAGGACAGTGAGCGGGCAGGCGCGAGCTTTAGTGACCCCCGAGTGGGCAACCCCCAGGGAAGTCCATGCTCTCCTTGCATGTTGTGTGTGTGTGTGTGTGGGGGGGGTGTAACAAAGATGGCAGCTGTGGTCACGCAAGCCACAGGGAAGACTCTGGAGCCTGTACATTTTGCCCCCACTAGTGAGAGAGGCAAAGCAGGACACATGCCTTGTTGAGGAGTAAGTACACTGGATCACACCACCCTAGAACACCCTTGGGCCAGCACCTCCCAGATATGTGTGCAAAGCCAAACACCCCTGGGCCTTGCCGCACGGCACAGGAAGATCAGCGGACATGCAGGACGATGACCAGGTGACACGGCCTCCAGTCCTCCAGTCCCCTAGCCTTCCTTGTTGGCTGCCCAGTAGGGCTGTCCTCCTCCAAACTGGATGGCTTAGGACAATGTGATCCCTGCACTTAATCTTTTAACTTTCTGTATTAATAACACCATTCACTTCCCAGACAGCACGGGGCTGGTTATGATTCCACAGTAATTCGTAAGGAAATCCCCATCATTTTTAGATTTGCAGTTCTGTAATTATCGGCAGCCCAAATCTATTATTTTAGAAATAGATTTTAGTTTAAATAGATCCTGCCTGTCAGGTTTTTGAAGCAGCTGGTAAAACTTATGCTCCTATAACCAAGGCCGAAAAGCTGCTGAATAAGCAATTAAACCTGCTCCTAAAGTCCCTAGGTGTGCACTGCAGCCGATACACAGTAGGCAGGGACAAGACACTTAGCATCCCGTGCAGGGTTACAGCAGGAAAAAACCTCCAAACGTCTCCTCACATACTTAAGCTTTGTTTTCCTTCCCATGGATTACAGGGATGAAAGGAAAGAGGAAGGTAAACAGCCAAACAGGATTGCCAAATTTGAATAACTTAGTGCAGGAACCTAGATAAGAATATTTTTTAAAAATATTTTTAAAGGGTTGTTTAAAAAAAGAAAAAGAAGAGTAAGTGACAGAGACCACGTATGGCCAAATCTGGCCCTTTACAAAAAAAGTTTGCAGATTCCTGACTTGCGAGTCCTACAAATTCTTAGTCACAAAATTTATACTGAGATGAGTTGAAAAAAAGCCCCAAACTACATAGAAACCGACCTTAGTTCACCTTTTTGAGTGAGAGAAATGTTTGTTACAGCCCCAGAAATTTTATTTTTATTCTCTAATGGGTTGGCTACTTTGTTTCTTCCTTTGTAGGAAGAAGTTGCTGGGCTGTGACACTAACTTGATACTATCAGCCTTCTTAATTCAGAATATTCAAGAAAACACATGTATGAAGTGCTTACTGGGACCAGGCCTTCCAGGAGAGAGAAAAATGAAGAGCAAGGTCAGTAAGAGAAAAGTGCCACCAGAAGGAGCAGAGGAAGGGACTCGGGCCCGAGGGCCGGGAAGGAGTCACGCCTGCCCTGACCCCTCACAGACCTCTGCAGCTGCAGCTCAGGCCTGCCAGGAGACCAGCTGCTCTGGGGGAAGTCAGGGCCTTGCCCAAAGCGCAGGAAGAAGGAAGTGGCTGGCATGTGAAAGCACAACATTAAGAGAGAACTACATTTGTTTTCTTTCTTTAAAAATTTTTGAGGCAAATAAGGCAAAATGTACAGGTTTGTCTAGAGGTGGATGGCGGGCACATCCTTATCTGTTGCTGAAACGTTCCCTAAGGAAAAGAATATAGTTGGGGGCCTGCAACCCATCACATGTGACTGTCACACACGAATGCGTCCAGAGGAGTAGGGTCAAAGGTGCAGGCCACACACGGGGCAGAGGACCTGGAGTGGCAGGCTAAGATGCCACTCAGTGACAGCTGAGCAGAGAGATGGCGTCCTCAGAGTGCAGACAATGCCCTGTTCTCCCAGCCGCAGTGTTCGCAGGGAGAAACAGCACCAACCCCATGGGGACGCAGGTACTGCTCCTGGTGAGAAAGGGCGCACGCACTGACTTGTGTCAGGCGTGGAAGTGTTCGGTGGGCAGCTTGGGAGGGAGAGGTCACACCTAGACACACTGTTGGAAGTCATGTCCCTGGAGGGGTTATCTGAAGTTGTGAGGGGCAAACAGGCTTCCTAAGCGGTGGCGGAGGAAGGTAGGGGACTGAAGGACTGAATCTTGAAGGGAATGACCGAGTTTGGGACCGGAATGAGAGATGTTTTCAGAAAGGCAAGAGGTAAAATACCAAAGCTGCAGAGCGGTCCATGAAAACAGGTCTTGAGAAGGGCCCAAAACATTAGGAAGAAATGAGACGGATTCAGTACAGGAGGGAACAAACTGGGCCTCATGAGTTTAAGGCATGGAAGCAGAAGTTTAAAAATGAAAGGAAATAAACAGCAAGACTTCTAAAGGGATCCACAGGAGCTGATTTAACCCTTTCGGTACAAGCGCTCTTTCCGCCGCGACACTCCCGCTGGACGAGGTGCCACGCCGACAACGCGCACACAGCACATGGTCAGTCCTCCTTTGTGTGAAGACTTTCCTAACCTTATATAAGATCTATGCTTAATAAAACAATGCTTTTTTCCAAGTGTTGTTTGTAACTTTAATATTAAGAGATAGTTATATAAAATTCTATCAATTATATAAGTAAAACTTATAAAAATTATATACAGATGGATGCCGGATATATCCGGCGCTCGTCCACACAGGTCATCAGATGGGCGCCGGATATATCCGGCATCCATACCGAAAGGGTTAAGCTTCTGAAATGCGGATGCCTCTGAGAGCCTAGGGAAAGGGGAGGGATCAGGAGGAAGGAGATACATGGGAGAGTAAATCGCAGGCTGGTGGGGAGAGTGAGTCTGAGAGGTAAGACAGCTTTTATTTCCCACCGGAGGGGACAAAGGAGAGACGGGTGGATATAAATAAAGGCAGAGTAGGAAGCTGGAGTGAGCTCAGGGCTGACAGCCGCGATTTCCTCAGATCACTAAGGAAGACAAGACGATCGCCAGCATGTACGTTTCAGAAAGCTAGACCAGCCACTCTAAGACGGAAATGTAGGCTGGGCTCCTTGAGCAATGGGCACTGCAGCAGACAAGCACTGAACCAGGGTTGGTGCTACATCGCCGAGGCACCCTGAATGCACGAACACGGAAACAGACTCCGCACCGAGGTATCTGTGGGTTGCAAACACTGTTAAGTGATTCCTTTGTCAATTTTAATAGTCTCATAATAGAATTTCATCTGGCTGAAACTGACTGCCTTTTAAAAAAAATACGTATTTGTTTGGCTATGCAGATATTCTGCTGCATAAATTAGATAATTTGCAAAGCACCTGAAACCTAAGTAAATTAATTAGAGTAGATTTATTTCTACTTTAGCTCAACCAAAGTACCAAACAAAACCCCGCAGAGAACACAGGAGATGAGAAAACTGAGAAGGAAACAAACCCATGTTCCACCAGCAGCCCCAAGCGCTCCTGTTTGTCTCTCAGCTGCGCGACTCGGAGTGAAGACCTATGTTCCAGCCCTCGCACATGATTCCTACTGCTGCCTCTTGCAAATGTACCTCAGAGGGGGCACACGCTTTGCAGACGCTGATGTTCTGAACTGCTAGGCAGATGGGCAAGCACTGCTAAAAACTGGGTACATATCAACGCCTTCCTTTTGTTAACAAGAACAGGCCTGTTTCCACGGACTTTGGATTCTCTCTTCCTTTCCGCGGAACTTGACATATCCAGCCCGTTCACTGTGGAAGTTCCCAAGCGCACTCCGTGGACGAGGACATGACGGACACTGTACGCCTGTGTGAGGCTCTAAACATTCTTTGAGACCGTAGTTCCCTTTTTATGAAATCCAGGCCCCATTAGCATGCACACTGCTGGAGAATGGGAAACAGGACTCGAAACCCTAAAGCGTGAGGGCACTGGCGCTGCCACCACCAACACGCTTCTGCCTTCACTAGTGCGTCTCGGCCTGTGGCGGAAAATCTCCATGGCAGCAGGGCACTGGGGTCAGGGGTCCGCGGTGGGGAGAGCTGTGCCGAGGGGAGAGCTTCTCCACATAAAAGTGCACCAGAATGGGACCAAGCAAAGAAGCCAGCAGGGTATTTTTTATTCAACAGGTAAAATGATATCATTTTTAAAGAGTCTAATGCTGGATGTGGCCATTATTTTCCCAACTCCCAAAAGGAATTGTTTTCCTGAGGACCAGGATACCTGTCTATAAACAAATGTGAGATTATACCTTTAATTAATACTTTATTCTCAGGTCCAATTTTCTAATTTTACGAGACAAGAGGAAGCAAACGCAGGCAAAGGTCCTTCTGGATGGGTGTCCACAGGGATTTCTGGCAGGGTCACGTCTACTAACACCTGACAGTGAGCCCTCCCACTTTCTCTCTCTCCTGCTTTTTCTCCCTCCTTCCCTCCTTCTGCGCTGGCACCTCCAGCCTCCCAAAGTCTGTCTCTTGCCCTCAGAACTACTAGCACAGGCTAGTGAGCTCTGCTCCAGCCAGCAGCTGTGTCTTTTTGGGCCTGAGAAAAACTGTTAGTAACTAAGAGGGATGACTAGCGATGGAAGCCCAGCAGACTAAGTTCCTCTGCCTCCAGGTGAAACTGCTCGCTCTCACCTTTAATCTTCTGCTTGTACTCCTCTGGTCGGTGGAGGTACATGGCTGCGGCGTCACCATTGAGAGGATCTATGGGGTTGGGATAGGCCAGCAACTGGGGCAGGAAGGACTCAAATATATTGGTAAGATCTGGAAAAACAAACAGAAGCACATCACTCACAGAACAAGCTCCGCAGTCAAAACTGCTCACCTCCCTAGATGCTGGGCCACGTGATCTGCGTTACCTGGTCCTCTCAATACCATTTAAAGTTCTTAATTTAATTTCAATTTGAAGAACCAGACAAAGGTGTACCTGATACTCACTTTGAAAGGTGACTGTCCCAATCCTAACTCACCCCATTTTCTAAACTGAGAACTAGAAGTACTACATACACTGTTCATTAATGAAAACTGTGCCCCAATACGCTCCACTCACACAATGAGGAGCTCATCTATCAACATGGCCCTTTTCTCCAGCTCTGGAAACCCCCTCTCTGAAAAGTGTTCAAGCACCAGGTCTTAAAAGAACTGAACAGGATTGTATAGGTCTTGACATTTGATTCAATTCTCATAACTTCTAATTAAGATGAATATAACCAGTTATTCAATTTATTCTGGGCAATGAAGAACCTATATGGACCACTTAAAATCATAAATAAGACAGGTAAGTACTAATTTATTGCATTAATTAATAGTCACTTAATGAACATTCAGTTACTCCCTTCTTGCCAGATTCAGCATAAGGTGCTGAGTGCACCCCCCCCCCCCCCCCAGGTAGCAACCCCTGCGGCCACACAGGGCTTCACCAGGTAGGCCTGAGCACCTGTGGAACAACCCTCGTGCCCTGCTAACTTCAGAGATGCCATGACTCCCCGGGCAGTGAACGAGGAACTTCGGTGCTTCCACTTCTCTGCACTCTTCCAGCTACTCCACACGTTAAAGGGGACGTTTCTGTTTCCGGAGGGAGTGCCAATGTAACATTCAATGTATTCTTTAATTTATTCTGCTCTTTAAACGGACTTCGTAAGTATTACAAATGGACATTTTGTCCAGCCACATCACTGTCAATTACCTCTCACAGCCAGGGGTGACTCTGCTCCCCGGACCTGGCAACCTCTGGAGAACACTGGTTGTCACAGCTGGGTGGGGGAGGGGCAGGTGGGGGAGAGAAGCCAGGGATGCTGCGGAACATCCTACAACACACAGGACAGCCCTCCACAACAAATGATTATACGAACCAAAACATCAGTAGTGCTGAGGTTGAGATACCCTGGTCCAGACAAAAAGCTTCAGCAAACCTTCCGTAAAGGTGGAAGGAATAACCATAGGCCGCATATTTGGCTGTCCTAACTACCCAACACAGCTCTGCCGCTGCAGCACAACAGCAGCCACAGATAACAGATAAACAAACAGGTGTAGCTGCATTCCCATAAAGCTTTTAAAACACAGGCAGCCAAAGTCTGTTGACCCCTGCTCTAGAAAACCCTACAAACAGGAGGTGGCTCTCCCTTGTCACTAAGGTTAAGGAGCGGGGCAGCCAGAATAAGCTAGAGCTGCATTATGTCACAGAACTTCCTGCAGTGACGACTGTTCTGTATCTGCACTGTCCAATATGGTAGCCTCTAGCCACACGTGGCTGCTGAACCCATGAAACGTGGCTAGTGAGACCAGGAGGAACTGGACCATTCATTTTACTTCATCCTCATCAGTTTAAATAACTACAGGTGGCTGGCACATCTTCTACTGGACAGCTCAGGTCTCAAGAGGGATGTGATGCTGAGTCCCACGGCGGCGAGGACAGTCCTGTTCCCAGGCAGAGGCCGTGGCAGACAGCAGCTCCACCTCCCACCACAAGTCCCAGACTTGGCGTTGTCGCCAGGACTGAGGCTCTTCCATCTTTATAAAGCTAGCTTCCCAAAGAATCACATTACAGTCAGATTCCCGCATACCAGGAAACAAATGCAGACATTCCTAATCAAAACAGAAAAAGAAATCCTCCCAGATAACCCCGACCACCCATCTGCGGTACGGTCTTCACTGCCATTTTTCTTACTGGTTTTTTTTGGCGGTGTTTTTATTGCGTTATTTAAACATAGAAAATGCATGTAACTTATGTGGTTATGGTGACTGAATTTCCCAAACACCAAATCAAGAAATGCAGCCTGATAAATTGGTTTTGGGTTCCATCCAGGTAAGAAAAAGTACCTTGACTGCCCAAACACTGTCACGCGTTTAGTGGTTCTGATTCAGTGCTTTTGGTCTAAAAACCTGACACGGACAATATGGAAATATGATGTGTACAGGGTTTGGATTGTGTAGGGTAAATTATTTTAAATAGATGGCACCACACTATCCTACTTATCATTTTTTAAAAAGGAAGCAACGTATCCAACAAGCCAATAATTACCCATTATACAAAACCACCAAGAACAGTTTGTCGAGACTGAGGGACACGGGAAAATGCATGCCCTCCGCTGGGCGGTGGAAACCCCTTCGCTGGTGTGCTCTCTGGAATCACAAGTATGTACAGTATGTGTCCACAGAATATTTTCAGAGTTATGTCAAGGCAACAGCCTTGTAATTTCTACTTTTCACACATCAAATGACACTTCATTCTTTTTAACCTTTAAAAATAGCATTTTCCTATAAATATGTCCTTTCTTCTTTTGTGTATGTTTGACGACATATTTAATAAAACATGACAAATCAGAAAAAAAAATATTTTTATCCTTGGGTGGGTGGGTTATTAAGACAGGAGTAGAAAAATGCTAAAAGGTAAGCAAATTAAGAAGGAAAAACAAGGAATGTGGAAGTTTTACAAATGGAACCTGATCCCAGAGTTTGGAAGGGTTATTAAGAGTTATAGTAACACCAGCACCAGCACCAGCAATGGCGGCAGCGACAGTTTGCACTCACTCAGCACCTACTACCGCCAGGCACGCATCGGCCGCTGCACAGACACTCTTCATTCATTTCACCGCAGCCGATGAGGGAGGTTCCATTACTACCTCCAATTTGCATGTGGGGAAACTGAGGCAGAAAGTGGTGAAGGAACCTGCCCAAAGGGCTGGGTTTCGAACCTGGGCCTATCCAAAATGCTCCCTCCGTCGCTGGATAAGATGAATACCGACTGCCTCACCTTAGTGATGGCACAAGCGCCCCAGGCCTCTGCATCCGAACCGTGTACACTCAGAGGTGGCCACTCCCTCCTCAAAGCTTTCCTTTTCCACAAGCTCAAGGCCAGCAGGACGGCCTCTAGGTGTTTCAGGCGTTTCTGTGACTGAGCTTCCTGGTATTTCAGAGGCTTGTTTTCACGCAGCTCAGCCACAGGAAGGAGCCCAAGGCTGGTCACAGACACCCGCTCACAGTGACCTGGGTGCTTCTCTGGCCCGTCCTCACTACCCGTGCGGCTCACAAGGGTTAGCAGCAGAGTGTGCCTATCATCCAACAACAAAACCTTTTACAAAAAAAGCACGAGGTTTACTCGCTTTATGTTCACAAGTGCTCCGGGACAGGACTCCAATGTTGCAGACAACGTGTTTCATAACTAGGTGTTTCCTGTGTTCCAGGAAGGTTGTATACCCTTCCTCACCACTTTAGGGTTTCAAGCTCCTAGTAAGTGGCTCTGCCTCGGTCATTCGTACCAAACAAATGGAAGAACCCCCGATGACTGGTTCTCCCTCCCTGTGCCCACTGTCTTCCTGCACCGAGACACCTCTGGTCCACTTTGCAGATGCTGGGTCCCATCTGTGACACAGAAGAGCAGAAAACAGAAAGTATGCAGCCCAGTTTTGGGTAAAGATGGTAGCTTTTGAAGGCCAGGATGTTAAAGCAATGAAGCATTTCTGAAAATGGCTAACACTACCAACACGGTCCTCCCCAAAGAAATCTCTCTCAAACATGTAGATGCGCATAAAATCTTCTTTCAAGATAAATATGTTGGCAGAAGAGACCTAAACTATAAATGCAAAAAACTGAAATAAAGATACTCATCTTTGGAAAAACCCATAATAATGAACATTTCCCCCTAGAACTATTAATAATAAAAAAAAACATCTATCATTCCGCCCTGACTGCTATGGCTCAGATGGCTGGGCAGTCACCCTATAAAACGAGAGGTCGCCAGTTCGAATCCTGGTCAGGGCACATGCCTGGGTTGTGTGTTCAGCCCCCAGTTGGGGCACGTACGGGAGGCAACCAATTGATGTTTCTCTCTCACATTGATGTCTCATTCCCTTTCTCCCTCTCCCTTCCCTTTTCTCTAAAAATAAATACCATAAATAAAATCTTTAAATATATCTATCATTCCAAAAGTCTTTGTGAAAAAGCATTAACCTTCCGCTTTTTGAAAGGGAGAGAGTCACACATGGGTCACCTAACCTACAGACTACCACTACCATCGGCTGGCTCCATTGCTGGCTGCCTTCATTTTTAAAGAAAGCCCCAAGATTCCTGAGAAGCATGGTTTGTGATGAACAAACAGCTCTCACTTTTTGCCTTGGACTAAATCAGCACTTACCGAAACGCAGTCCACTGGGACGGACTCTTTGGCCTGGTCTTCCCAGTATTCATGTTAACGATATCACAACTCCCATACCTCTGTTTAGGCACATAAACTAGTAACATATTCATATTTAACTTTTTAAAGCACTCAAATCGCACTGATCTCTCGTCTACAGCAGTATCATTTAGCCCATTCAGTCAGGAGCAATGGTTTCTGGGTGAATCTAGGTCCTGGCTGCTTGTCCATCAGATTTACCTGAGGAGTTTTCTCACAACATGCCTGCGGAAGACTCACACCTACCCCAGGGATTCTGATTTAGGACTGGTGTGTGTTGCGTGTGCGGGTGTGTAGAAATGCACAGCCAGAAAATATTACCTACTCCATGTACCCCTAGCCCCAGAGACCAAATGAGAAGAGGGTTGTTTGCTTGTGGGTTCTTTGCTCAAGAAAACGTTGTCTCGGTAGCTCTAGCTGAGTAGCCCTCCCCGCCCGTCACTGTTCTTTTCTGCATACCCTTTAAAAGTTACCACCACTCCTCCAGGCGGAGGTGTTCCGAACCATGGGCAGGAAAGTGAGTCCAGTGCGGAGGGCATTAGAGGGCTGCTTTAGAGCAGAACAGGTAGCGACGGGTACCCCTTAACACACCGTGGACAGTGGGCAGAGCACATTCCACTAGGCCAGACTGTTTCCAGCAAAAGGGGAGCTGGCTCCTCAATGGTGAACAGAAAAGGAAAAGCCTAGAAGACCCCAAGTCTAATCTCAGACCTTCCACTGACTGGTTCTTTGACCTTGGGCAGGTCTCGTCCTCTCTGTACCTCAATTTCTTCACCCGCAAAAAGAACTATATAACACTGCAGTTCCTTACAATGAAGAACTACACATTGCTAAAAATGACTGTAAAATAGACTTCAAACTGCATCAAAGAGGACTAGACTAAAATATTAATAC
Organism: Macrotus californicus; assembly: GCA_007922815.1. Taxonomy (NCBI): domain Eukaryota; kingdom Metazoa; phylum Chordata; class Mammalia; order Chiroptera; family Phyllostomidae; genus Macrotus; species Macrotus californicus. Next base: position 24,980 of record VMDR010005413.1, read on the forward strand.
AAATATGCCATCTTCTTAGAGTAAAAACTTCTACCTGTATCCCTTCAGGAATACATGTCAATTAAAGTGAGTCACACTGGAAAAAAACAAGCACCCATTCCTAAAGTAAAGCAACCCTACTCCAGGAGACTTAAAAAAAGATGGTGCTCTGCTTAAAGGAGGAAACACAGGGCACGACTCACACATCTCATGCACTATTCCTGGCTGTTTATGAACCAGTGCCCGTAAGTTATTTCTTCTTCCTTTATTGCCTTTGAAAATCAAAATGGAAACTCTTGTAAAGCATGCTGCTCCCTTTAGTTTAAAACCCTGCGGACGCCCAGCTCCTCCCGGCCTGCCCGACCAGGAACCACAATTACCAAGCAGGCAGCCGTCTCAGAGGCTTTAACTTGCATAGCCTTCGCCTGTTTTTCAAATGTAACACCCACACCGCTGCAACTCAGAAACCACCACGACCACACAGTACAGCCAGGGCCGGGTGCTTGGCACCATCCACACCTTCTCAAACGCCACCTCTCACCCCGCTTTTCCAAGTCTACTCCTTGTCTCCCAGATGCCCGGTGCCCCGGGTTCCTTCTTCGTAACAGCAAACAAAGTACAGAAAAGCTTGTTCGGAAAGACATCGGCAGTGTGAATTCTGTGGTATCTGTATTTTAAGATTTAGCTTCATATGCTCTCACTCGGGGAAGCTCATCATCTTACAATAAGCCTATGCTAGTAACTACCAATTCTTTCTCATCAGTCCTTTGTATTTCTGGCCTTATCACACTCAACATGTCCAAAATTACTTCCCTGAAGTTCCTTTCTCCCAATAGCTAGGTTGCCTCCAGACCTCTGGGAGGGCCATGGTTAGGTTGTCCTCCTTGTTCCCACGTTATCAGTTTCCCAGACGCTCTACTGGTCCTAATAAAACACATCTAGTTCCTCTTCTGTTTCCCTGCCATGCAACTATGTCAGGCTCAATAAATCATTCCGGCCTTGGATCAAGGCAACCATCTGTTGGCTGGCCTTCCAGGCTGTAAACTTTTGCCTTTGTAATTCGCCTCCTTAAAACAACCACTCAGGTCATTTCTCATGAAGAGTAAGTTCCCCTTGTTCTCCTTCACAACTCTTCATATTCCAGTATCACACTATCCAATTTATATTTCACTGTCCCCCTCCCCTCTGGAGAAGGGCCCCTGGCTTCCCAAGTTGTGAATCAAGGAGCTAGCCACCACTCCCTAAGGCACTGAACTGCTCTGTAACTCCAGCAGGAAGTAGGACTGAATGGAGGGGAAGACAAGACAGAAAGCACTAGGAGGTGATTTGCTCTGTGATTCACACGGATCTCTTCCCTTGGGCTTTGGCCATTATAGTTGAAACTAATGGCTAAGAAAGTTGGGGTCACCTGGGATTTCAGTTTATTCATATCCTTGATTTACTATAGAAAATCAGGAGCTGACCTTTCAAAAGCCCACTGACTGACTTTTGCTTATCTTACAAGGAATTATAATTAATTCACCATGAACTGCTAAGCAAGTAATGAATTTAAAATGTATTCAAAATAAAACCCAAGGATAAAATTCCATTTCATTCATTCAACAAGGTTTTCTTGGGGGGTAGGGGGGGTTATCTACTTATACATGAAAAACATCCATCTAAACATGTGTGCAGCCAATTTGGGGGGTAAGACTGAAACAGGGCAATTATATAAAAATTTCAGATTTCACTCGGTTATTTAATATCTTGGAATTCATTAATAGATCTTTATTTTTTTATTCTTTTATCAGCTCCTAAGAAGTTCCAATCTTACCATCAGATTTGAGTGTGTTTACTTTAACCTCCCCCTGCTTACAGTCTGTGAACACGAGGAAAGAGTGGAACTCCACATGTAGCCCACCAGCTGGAGAGCTAGCACTGCGTCCGACCCAGCGGTTGGTCTCTGCTCGGAAAAGACACGGACAGCAGCGGGCTGGACGCAGACAGACACTCCCTCGGGAACTTCAGTAAAGCCAATCACGAGGCTTTTTTCCTGTCTTAAATGCCCTAGGACAGGAAAGACTTAAAAGAAAAAATGGCTTTGAGAGTTAAAATAACATGCTCTACCATAACTGATTTGAACCCGTCTTCAACGAGGAAAGGCTGTTTCTACAGCCGCTCAGAGGGCCAGCTTGCAGCGAGCTGAAGCAGGTGCCACAAAGACTTCTTGCCTGGCAGAAGCGCTGGCAAGGCCGGCCACGCTGTATTTGGTTTGCTGGGGGCTAACATACTGCTGTGGAATAGTGTACCCAGCCACCAATCTGCTAGACAACACATTCAAGAATGTATCCAGCTGCTTGCTTAGCTGAGACGGTTTTTCTGAGTGGACAAACTGCAAAAAGTCTGAGCTGATCAGGTTTATGTACGTTCTCATGAACAAGGTCTCATGAAAAGGGTCACGCAGGCAAAAAACAAAGCACCTCTCCCCTCACACCTCTCCCTCAAAAAAAAGCAATTAGTAGGAATTAATAAGAACTAGTAATATACTTAATCTCACTAGTGGTAGGTAGCATTAGTTTTTAGTGTTCCAAGCTAGATAGAGGCATTTCTGTTCTATGTGGGGAAGATGGAAGGTACCAGACCCCTCCTGCTAAGTGCCAGATTACCAACCCAGAAGTATGCAGGTACGTAACGTGAACAGTTTAAAGCATCTGCCAACTTAGAGAATCAGTTCCCACCCACTGCCTAAATGCAGCTCCTTCCCCACAATGTAATTTAACTAGAGACCAGCAGAAGAAAATGAATGCTAATAGATCAGAATGAAGAAAACAGGCTCTTTCATCAAAAACAATCCCCTTGGTTGCCACGCCAATCTCCAAACACGAACCAGCTTCCTTAAGTGTTCTTCAGAGGTCATCCCAGTTCAAACATGGCACAACCTTAATTACCTTGAACAACTGCAAGCTAAAACATGGTCACAAGATTTGTTATTCACCTTCCAGAAATGAGGGCAGTTAATAAATATATAATTAACTACTTGGGTATTCTTATAGTCATGCTAAAACTCATTATTAAAATTTTTAATTACCAGATAATTTAGTTTGTCCTTAACGTCAGAAAAGAACAAGGTAATGCCATGCAATTACAAGATAAGTGACCGTGCGTGGGGAAAGACTTGACTTACACGCAGCGATCACAGCAAACAAAGAGAACACAAATGCATATAATCACAACTGAGTCCTGAAACTCAGCCCTGAGGAAGGCAGGACCAAGCTGCGGCTGTCCTTCACAGTCTGGCTCATGTCCCACCGTCCAACAAGGCCTGGACCACTCCATGGTTCTAACGTTGACCACCAGTGAATGTGAACGTGGTGTTTTGAACAAATTTCTGCTAAGCTGCTCAACCTAAAAGATCCCATTTGTCTGTGGATAGTGGATTAAACTCTTGGGCCTCATGCCGCCACCACATCTGAGAATCTCCAAGTGGACAGACAGATAAAGGAGGTGGATGATGGAGCTAAGTATGGCCGAAGCCATAGATCCAGACTCCGCATCGCCCTTCCTCATCTACTACCGCTGACATTTTGCACAATACTTGAGAGAAACTGCTCTACCTGGCCCGTCCCAGAGACTCTTAATGACAGCCAGCTGTTCAAAGGCAGGATAATGTTCCTGACTCTCACGTGCACGGATCAATACTAGGTTTTCAAGCCTGTTCGAACAGTAGTTGCTGACCAATCATCCATGCAGACAGATACATGTACCTTTTATCTGTGTAACTACACAAAAGTCTGGAAGCAGCAAACACTAATTCCAGGTAAAGCATTATTTTAAGGTACATTTACCTTCAGCCAAAATTTGAATTGTTTGGAAAGATTCACAGGCTATCTAACTGAAAAGAGAGGAGGAGCAAGTATTTCCAACGTGAGAAAGCTTACATTCATTTAGCAGCTTAAATGCACTAGGCCATAATTTATTACTATTAAATTCACGGTTTAAAATTTTTCTAAACGCCTAGTAAAAGAAATTTTGTTTCTCTTGTCTAATTCTAATCTCAAAGTCCCTTAAGCATTCTTTTTATTGCCGTCACCTTCATTTGTCTGTGATGACACCCCAGATGACCCAAGGGAAGTAATTCCCCAAATGCTGATTGTTCTCACCAGCAAAATTAGGGAAGTATCCAGTCTATTATTGGCTAGCAACCCTAAGGGCAAGAATAAAATTATAACTGCCGGATTTTATGAGAAAATTGTCTTCCACCTTCCATGTCCACAATTTAATCCACAAAATAAGTAATTTACCAAGTCAGTTGAGGAGTGAAATGAAAGCTGAGGAGATAAACACCATTTGCAGGGATCAAGTATGCATGGCCCAGACACGTGGGAGGGATATTAAAGCTGTATTTCAGTGAAGGTACCTAACATCCAGGAGTCTGGGTTGAAAAGACAACTGTGGGTAAGATATATATTTTGGAGTAAAAAAAAAAACAAAACAAACTAAAAAAATAGAAGGGGGAGCTTAAGAAGCTACTTATTTATGGCCTAATGAACTTTCCTTCCACCAGTCTTTAAAATTAGTTGTTTTGCAACAAATCCAGATGCCCTGGCTACACTTTAAGTTCCCCAGCACTCTGACCCCTGCTGTCTGAAGAGCAAGCAGGAGGAGATGGAAAGAAAAGAGGCTACGGCACAGGAGGCCAAATGCATCCATTCTGTGATGGCACCTTCTCCTTTCCTTTTAATGTACAAGAGGAACAACAGAACCTAAATACTCAAGAGATAACTTCATATTGATGACAGGCATCTTTAGAAAACTAGCCAAATTACCCACTGTAGTGAGCTCTCTTGCAAGGTTAAGTAATATAAAATTAAAAATTACTGCTTGATTAAACTACAATTATACCAGTTTTGAGCTTCTGCATGAACAAACCGCTGTATGCCCAGCAAAGAAAACCAGGATGAGAACTGGAGCAATGAATCACAATGGGCTGCCAGAAATAATCACTTTCGGGTAGGGGAGGCTGGGGGGTAGAGCAGAGGACCAAACGTGCTACAGATGTAAGCACTGTCTATTGCCAAGTTATGGTAAGAAAAGTCTGGAATTTCAACTGGGAATTGCTACCATCCTACAGACATGTATATCCACTGCACAGGACAGGCCCTGGGGCAGAGTTAACTGCAGAGAACTTCTCATGTGCCCCTGCTCCTCCCCATACTGCACAGCAGAGGTGCGGAGAGAAGTCTTCATCACCCAGCTCAGCCTCTGCTTTTCAGTTATTTGTGCTTTGCCAACTTTGTAATATTAGTTGTTCCATACCGAGCTAGATTTTTGGGCGGGCCTTTGAATGAAGATTCTCTCAAGAATTACAGTAAAAATTTGAGTGATTCAGAATTCACCAATTATGATTTAATCTCCAGTGCCAGAGGCTTTAGCAGTTTGTAATAAAAATCTGGTTTAGATTTCAAGATCAGGTAAGTCTGAAAGAAACAAGGTATTCTGCACCAACCCTCTTTACAAATACTTTGATATAAATAATATTTACTTGCTCCTAAAATGATCCATGAAATTTTAAATTTACAATTTTTTTAAATTTAAATAAAATTCTAAAATTTTCTTGAGGAAAAGTTTGGGTTAAAGCAAAATATCAAAACAATTCTCTCACACACAGTAGTATACTTTGGACTGTATTCTAAATGTGTTTCTTCTGGTTTCTTGCACTTACCTGTAATGATAGTATGTCCACACTCTTGTATCACAGGGAACGTTTAACAGTAACTCAAACACACTCAATACAGAAATCAAAGTTCACTCTGACCAATGAGGTTTAATTTGTTACTTATTAAATGCTTAGCAAGCTGATACAAGAACATGTTCTGACACTTTATAGTCAAGATGAAACCTTGGTCGTGTTGGCCTTCTGCTTCAAAGTCTGTTCTGGACCTTTTTCACCTGCTGCTGGGAATGAAAAATGGTATACCCACTGTGGGAACCAGTCAGTCAGTTCCTCAAACGGCTGAGCAGTTGCCACCATTCCCCCTGCGGAAACGAAAACCTATGTCCACACGGAACGTGGCGCACAAATACTCGGAACAGTCCGAAAGTATACACGCCCCAGAGTCCATCATCTGACAGACATGCGACATCTGTGCGAAGGAACATGACTGGCCGTAAAAAGGACTGATGTACTAAAACATGCTACAACATGGGTGAATCTTTAAAAGATTATATGAAATGGAAAAAAAAAGCCAGTTACAAAAGACTACGTATTTTATAATTCCATTCATAAGGAATGTCCAGGATAAAGTAATCTACAGAGACAGAGTAGTCGTTGCCTAAGCCCGGATAATGGGGACGGGAGGAGCAGGGGTGGATGGCTAAGGGTAAGGGGTTTCTTTCTGGGGGATGAGAGGGTTTGTGATGAAAACGTGGTAATGACTGTACACAACTGTGAATACACTAAAACCTATCAAACTACACACTTTAAATGGGTGAATTTTATGTATGTGAATTATAATTCAATAAAGCTATTATTTAAAAAATAATCTGTCCTGCCCTGGCTGGTGTGGCTCAGTGGACTGGGCGCTGGCCTGCCACCCCAAAGGTTGCCGGTTCCAGTAACGAGCCAGGTTCCCCCTTGGGGGCGTGCAAGAGGCAACCAATGTTTTCTCTCCCTTTCTTTTCCCCTCCCCTCTCTCTAAAAGTAAATAAAGTCTTTAAAAAAAAAAAAGTGAAAAAATAAAAATAATAAAAATAATCTGTTCTGAGATGTGAGGTACTTGAGAATCAGCAAACCTCCTGCACAAAGATTTTCTGGTCAATAGTAAAAGAATTAGTTAGCCCTGGCTGGTGTGGCTCAGTGGAGTGAGCACAGGCCTGCGAACCAAAGGGTTGCTGGTTTGATTCCCAGTCAGGGCACATGCCTGGGTTGCAGGCCAGGTCTCCCCACACCCTGTAGGGGTCGTGCAAGAGGCAACCACACATCGATGTTTCTCTCCCTCTCTTTCTCCCTCCCTCCTTCTCTCTCTAAAAAGAAATAAAATCTTAAAAAAAAAAAAAAGAATTAGTTAAACTAACATCCAATTTACTTTATTGTAATTGGAACCAGCTTGCAGTATTTTGTTATGTACATTTCTAAAATGTGAATGCAGTTTAAGAAAAGACACCATTACATCAGATATTCCGGGCAGCCTGCCATGAGACTTTTTCACCAAAAAAAAAACATCTTAAAAGGATTCCGGAGTGTGTCTTCTTTCTTGTTGCCTGATTCTCCACATAAGCTGTAATTTCCCTAAAACTCTCCTGTTAAACAGTACCGGGCATGATGGAGTCACTCGTTAATTCAAAAAAGATCTCCACCCCCCCCTTGTACACCAGGCTGCGTTTTAGACATGTGTGTGCATGTGTGCGTGTGCACACCACAAAGCCCCTGCTCCTGCGGAGCTTACAATCTAACAGGACAAGATAAACAATAAACAAATACTGGTTTTAAAGAGATTATTAAAACGGGGTGCCATGCTACGGAGGAGTATTTACTTTAGATGCAGGGGCTAGGAAAGGAGGCTTCACTAGGAAGTTATGTTTGAGGTGAGAAAAGGTACCAGCCACACAAAGATTAGGAAAGAAAACTCCAGGCAGAGGAAATAATTCTTAAGTGGCAGAGTCAGGAGGAGAAAAAAGGGTTACTGTGTGCTGCTGGTAACCGACCTTCCCCTGAGATTCTCATGCGCCATGCTCGTACAAGGGTGTGTGGTGAAGTGACTCACAGAGTGTGGTGGCAGTAAGACAGGTATCTACATACGTTAACCCTTTCAAAGGTCTCACAACTCTTCAACAGGAGGCCATCCCTGGCTAACCCCACCTAAAGTCATCTTTCTTCCCTCTTCTTGTACCTCTTAGCCCCTGTTGGTACCACTCATTCTTTCAAACGTATCAGTGCAAGGCTCTGTTGGAGCGCCAGCACTTGAAGACAAATCAGACATGCACACCTAAGCTGGTTCTTAAGGCAGGAAATAACCTGGTAGCACCAAGTAAGAGGCATAACAACAGACGCAAAGTAGAAAGGAAATGCAGGCCACAAAAAAGTTACAAAGTGTAAGAGTGGCCAGAGATTACTTCCAGCCTGAGCATCAATCAGGGGAAGCTTCATGGGGTGGGGTGCACGAGAGCAGGCGGATCTGTGACGTATGAGAAGCCAGACATGTGGGGGGGGGGATGAACACATCAATCTGTTGTAGCCCTAATTAACTTTAAATATATTTTAAAATATTTTTAGCTCTCCAACCCAGTTACAAGCTCAGGGAGAGTTGATATTCCTTGTATTTCTCTGTGATATTTAGCATGGTATTTTGCAGAGCTAGGCAACTCATTGTGGATCCATTGGAAGAGATGTCAACTTCGGCACTAAAGGTAAAAGTTAAATTATTCTTTGCTTCATGGCAAGGTTCCGGCCTTGGAAACAGATGATCCCCCAAACCTCTTTATGCATCATATCATTTCACAGGGACATTTCAAAAAGTATTTCTAAAAGTAAAAGGTATTACAGATAAACACGTATACAATGTGCTTCTGAATATATACAGATATGCAAACAGTTTTATATATATATATATATATATATATGTCTGTATATATCGCTATACTTTAATTTCAGAACCTCACAAGATTATTTCAAACTTCTGCTAAACCAAAGTTTAAACTTATAAGAGAACTTTCCCCCCACCACTGACCAAAACTTTCCCATCCAGGAAATCCCTTTAAAATCCCTTCCCATTCCCAACAAAACATCTCAAATCGGAGAAGAAAAGCCACACGACATTTTTAAGGCAGTGTCTCAACGTCTCTGAAAATAGTCCATGGCCAAACTCACCATAGAGAGCTGTCCAAGTTTGATTAATTACATCTAGACACACAGTTCCTGACCTGAAACAGATGGAAAGAATGGCATTTTTTTAAAAATCAGAAAGTTAGTTGCATGTATCTGGCAACTAATTTTATTTATCAAGAAAAATACTTTTAATAGATCATTAAAAAAAAAGAATCCCAATTAGGGAAATATGAGAAGGAGAATATATAGGGTGTGGCAGAAGCAGGTTTACAAATGTGTGTACATGAAACAGAACTTATTCTTGTACTGTTATGTATTAACCGCTGTATTATTTTCCACACGGACAACTTTAACTTACTCCCCCCAACCCTGCATACAAAGCCATAAGTGTCTCCTTACAGACTGAAAGGGAAAAACTGTAACTATACAATGGAGAAACCAGCAACACCTTCGCCAGGTGATGAGAATAAACACTGGTAACCAGAGGCTGGCAGACCTGTGTGCCTCAGAACAGGACACCTGAGGAGGACCCAGCCTGCTTGGTGGTTTTCTGGCCGTAAGTGCAGACTCAATGTCATGGTAAGGAAGCATCAGACAAGCCCAAACTGAGGGGCAGTCATCTTATAAAATAACTGGTCTAAATTTTTTAATAATATCAATTTCATAAAAGCTGATTAAAGTAATTCCAGATTAGTTTAAAGAAACATTGACAACTAAATGCAACACCTGAGCCTGGATTGGATCCTTTATTGAAAAAAAAAAAATGCTAAAAAGTACATTGCCAGGATATGGCAGTAGATTAAAAACTACTGCTATATTAATATTCAGTTCCTGAATCTGATGACCACATTGCAGTTACATGGGAGAGCATCCTGTTGTTAGGATGGCTGATACACAGAAGTATCACAGGACCATGGGGCATGATGCAGGTATACACAACCTCCTCACACAGGGGTCAGAACACCCCATATATACATGTACATGCATGCGCATGGAATACTCAAACTTAGTGCCATGACAAGGAAAAAAATGCACAACAAATCATCATCGTACATTCTAAACAGCACTGAAAGTTACAAAATAGGCACTGGTATCACATTTTAAAATATCTCTCATATTTGAAGGAAAGAAAGGGATAATTAAGATTCAATAACAGAAATGAAACTACAATTATTCACACTTTGCTTTTACTCTCGCGCACTGAGAAATACGTTAAGGGTTGAAAATGATAAACCTGCACACTGACAACAGTTCTCTGAATTGCGTCTATACAAAGAGAACAGAGAAGTGAAATATTACAAATGCTGGCTGGCTATCAGGGAATGAAGGACCCATTCGTGACAAGGGAGAAGCTAGGCAGTCCCACAGTAGAGCTTGAACTAAGTGGTCAGAACACCACCTCCCTGGGACTCTACTGTTCATGTGACCATTCGTACAGTCCTGTCCGCCGACAACACCCAAAAAGATAACTGAAGCTTTTGTATAGTGAGGAGAGAGGTGAATGCTAGTCAAGAGCAGTTGCTGCTAAGGTTTAAACATTTTTAAAGTTACTTACGCTTCATCAATGTTGGGATGGAAAATTTTATTCATGAATCCTGTAAAAAGAGATGTTAATTAGCAGCAAAAAGTATCCAGAGAACAATTAAAGTATTTCTGTACCGGAAACAATTTCAGAATTGGAAAAAAGTGATGATACCCATAACTCATTACTTTCAATCTTGGATCTTTGATTACTGATAAGACTATACATTCTCCTGGCAATGGCATTTACTTAAAATACATAAGAGTTAAAAACAAAAACGACTAACAATCTCTGAGAGCAATGCAACTTTTTATACAAAATAATCATTAAATTTTTTTTCTGAGCTATGAAGGTGCTCGCCAAGAAAATTTATAGTATTAATTTATAACTAGTGCCATGACAAAAGTTAAGAGAGCATTTCTCTGACTTCCCTCCCCAAAGTGTTATTGTCCAATCTCTAAATTGGGAGCTTCTGCATTTGAACTTCTCCTTCTGAAGCTCAATTACTGGTATCATTCTGTCACACCGTGTGCGGAACATCAATGAGACTGTTGAAATGTTAAAGGGGTGCCACTTCCAAACCACGAAGACTTTCGTAAGGACGGTGACCAAAGTATTTCCTTTAACTTCAGTCGACTCATTCCAGGAAACCCAGCTTTGATTAAAATTGGGGTAACCAACAAATGAGGCAAGGAGTTAAAAAAAATTCTGTAAGATGGCTAGACCCGTCAGGGATCCGAAGTTTTTTTGATTTATTCATAGAAGAACAAGTATGGGCTGTAACAAGTGCACTGATGCTTAAATTCCAAGGGGAAATTAGTGCATTTTCTACCTTAAAACTAGGGCCATAGAACTGGCTTGCATGCGTGCAGATGGCGATATTCTAACACAGAGCTCCACTGTCAAAGCTAACATCTCGTCACCCTTTTTACCTCATTTCCTTTGAAAACTTCCTTACTCCATTCCCTGCTTTCAAAGATTGAAGTACCTACTAAACTGACCGGCCCTATTTCCCACCCGCACTCTCCCCTCCCCACCACGTGGTGTCACTTTCCTTTATTCAAATTATATTTGGTCCACACGAGCAGGGTGCTTGCTGAGGGTACAAAACATAAGACGACACACTGTTCCTGAGGAGGCCGCTGTGGCAGTGGGACAAGAGACGTGAAGAAGTGACTACAACGTGTACGCAGGGCTGATACGGTCAGGGAAGGAAGTTGTCGGGAAAGATTCAGAGAAGCGGCATCAGAGGAGGACCCTCAGGATGAATTGGGACAGAGGACATCTCAGAAAGTCTAAGAAACTTCTCTAGACTTAGAAAAGGGGGACACGAACACGAAATCCCGGGCATACCAGTCCTCACTTGCTCTAGCCACTCCAAGTACCGATTATGCTTCTGACGTTTGTTTTTTAATCCTGTATTGAAATAGTTTATGTTTTATCTACTACGATTACGAGAACCCATGCAATGTTCACATTACTCTGATGTAAAAAGAAAAGCCTTGTATCCAATTACAATTTCATATTAATTTTTACTATGGAAATGAAAGATGTTTCAAAGTCTAGACTTAAGAGGCATGTGTTTATGGAGAGATTTTACTAAGCCAATGGAAATGCTCATGTCTTAAGTTAAGAGGAGAAAAAGCAGGATAAAAACATACATGACTCTAGAAAAATACAGGTGCTCGAGAAGATCCATGAGGACTATTCACTGTAGCACTATTTTAAAAGCTAAGAAACAAATCTGACTCCATCAGAAGGGACTGGAGAAACTGTAAAGCACATCCATATCCTAGGAGTCCCATACAGCCAAGGTAATGAGCTAGATTGTTAAGTATCAACTTGATCCAAACAGAGGGGGAAGAGTCGCAGAATGGTGAATGTACCACATGATACCATTTAGACAAACTGAAACAAAGCAACACCAGGTATTCTCTGTGGTAACAAATATGGAAATTGCACTGGACAACACGTATCAAACTTGCAGAAATAATTATTTCAGTGAGAGTGCAGAGCCAATGGTAGAATCAGGGGACAGAACGGGGAACAGTAATTAAAGATAAATTTATAACACTATATGCCTTTTAAAAAGACAAAATATGTGTGTATATTATTCGCTCCATTTTTTAAAAAATATATACATGGATACAAAACTAGAAGCAAATATATACAAGTGTTAACAGCGTTTAATTCTTTGTGATGGAAATATTTTCTCCATTATACTTTTCAAATTACATAACCCCACCCCCACCCCCATTCCAGATGCAGGGTCACAACAACGTGAAAAGGCTGGAGGGGAACACACAAGTGTCAACAGGTAGTCAGCTTTAGAGACCCCCCATCATTTCTACTCCTCCTCTTCCACTTGACACAACGTCTAATTTTAACAGTTGAAAAACACTTTCAAATAAAAAAACTATAAACAGTAGCAAACACTCTAAAGTAAACCTAATTATACATAGGTTATCCAGCGCTGAACCCTTTCAAAGGAAAAGTGCCACTAAAATCAACTGTTTTGAGTGTTTTATATCTTAAATATTCTTGCTTACATAAGGCACACTCATTACAAAAAATCAGAAGACCCTCAGGTTATGAGGCACCTGGTCATCAAGATTAGTTACGTGTAGGAACACACTGCTCTCATAACTGGCGCACAGGAAACACTACTGCTGACCACTGTAAGGTTTAATAAGTCAAGAGACTTGTTCTGTTATGTGGAAGTATTCTGCTTGAAGCTACAATTAAGAACTTAAAATTGAACTTAATACTTAAGATTCTGTTTCTGCTAGATCTGTAAGGAGCACCTGGTGAAGCAACAGCGATGGCAGAAGGTTCCTGTGCTACCCACAGGGAAGAGCCACCGAGAGAGCTCTTTAAAAACAGAAGTGCTGTTAGACTGTGGCAAGTGCTACAGAGAAACACAAAGCGAAGAAGGGGCTGGACACAGGAATGCTGGGGTGGGGCTGCAATTTTAAATAGGATGGTCAGGGAGGGACTGACGGAGAGGGCGACTTAATTTGAAGGATGTGAGGCAGGGAGGAGCCACTCGGCAGCTAGGGGAAGAGTGTGCGCAGCGCGGACAGCCAGTAAGTGCACCAGGAGTTTGCCGGATGTGTTTGAAGACCAGCGGAGAGAGCAGTGAAACGGATGTGGAGTGAATAAGGGGCAGAAGACCTGCCGAGAGGTCAGAGAGATAATGAGCATGAGTGGGTCCCTTTAAGGACGCTGGCTTTCATTCTGAGTAAGGTGGGAAGCCTGCTGGGGAAAGAATGATGGAGAATGGCAATCCCGAGCAAAATGGAATGAGCTGTCTCTCCTACAGTAAGGATGAAGCTTCAACAACTTATGTCACAGGAAACCTCAAAGGTGTGTCAAGAAAACAGCTATGGTGAAGACCTTTACATGTTTATTAAAACTGTCTCTGAAAGGTTAAGGTGCCTGCCTCCTTGCCCAAGGCCTGGAGATTACATTTGGAAACAATATAGTTTGCACACTGCTTTCAATTAAATCTTGATTTCTGGCTTGGTTGAGTCTAAGAATACATAATCAAAAGAGGGCCAAAAAGGACTTAGTAAACATTTTTAAGTAATAAATGGGCTGGAGCCCAGTCTGCAGTGTCCCTGTGAAGCGGAAAGCCCTGCTGGAGCTCTGTCGCAGATGGCAGAACCAGACTGCAGAGAGAGAAGCACTAGCAGAGACTTGGGGCCCGTCCCAGCTCCGCTATTAAGTGCAGGCCTTGGGCAGCTCACTTCGCTTCTGCGGGCCTGTTTCTCTCCCAGCAAAGAGAAATAGCTGGACACGATCGTCTCTAAAATCTCCAGTCTTACTCCATCAGCCCCAGAATGGTAGGATTTAATAACAATGGCCAGAGCTCCAAATACAGAAGACCAAGGAGAAATGTCCAGAGGATTCTGTAAGGCGCATGTTTAGGAACAAAAGTATTCTGGAGAATACAAAGCTACCAACATGCTGAAATGCCACCAAGTGACACTGTGTCTGCTGACCATTCCACAGCAGGCAGAAAGCAGGGACAGGCACAGCCAGACGAATGCTGACAATTCCCAGACCGAACCTTCTCTTCCTTCTCCAGGCTCTTTCAATTGTTGGAAAAACATCCAAAGCAAATACATGAAACCAAGCACATGCATCTCCCATGCATTTGTTCCGGGCGAAGCTGTGGGCAGCGTCTGTGGCAAAGCCATTTACAATCTGGACCAGGAGGGGGGCCGACGAGAACGAACAGGCCAGGAGCCCCAAAAAGGAAGGCCTGCAGGCTGACATGTCTGCCCTGGCACGCCCTCCTTCCCTTCGGCACTGCGGCCACCAACGCTGACGGACACGTCTGCAACAGGAGAATTTCCCCAACACTTGTTTCCATTCGACCGGGAACTATTTTGAAGCTATTTTAAGAGAACATATTTTGAAAATTGCTCTTATGGAAACATGATAAGTGGAAGCAGCAAGTCATTTTTAATCTACATGACTTAAGATTTTATTCACGGCCAGACATTTTCTAATGGTACATTTCAGTGATTTGACCAGACAAAATTCAGAACTCCTTTGTTTAAAATCTTTTTTTTTTTAAGATTGTATTTATTTATCTTTAGAGAGAAGAGAAGCGAGGGAGAAAGAGAGTAACATCAATGTGTGTTGCCTCTCATGCATCCGCCACTGGGGAGGTGGCCTGCAACCCAGGCATGTGCCCTGACAGGGAATCGAACTGGCGACCCTTTGGTTCACAGGCCGGCACTCAGTCCACTGAGCCACCCCAGCCAGGGCATGTTTAAAATCTTTTGGACAATTATTCTCTGGTATGGCTCAAGCACTTGTACAATAGGGGACAAGGTAAACAAATGTTTAGCTAAAACACCTCTGTTCTCTTATCTTTTAGCAAAAGAGAATCAGGTGATTTATAATTCTGGAGGAGAAATCCAAATCATGCTTAGTTAATGTAAAACTATGTATTTTAAAAATAAAAGCACAGATTTTCTTTTATCCTCACCTGAGGATATAGTCACTGATTTTTAGGGGGGGGGCAGGAAAAGAGAGAAAAAGAGAGCACCAATGGCCTTGTAATTGGGGATCAAACCTGCCACCTAGGCATGCGCCCTGACTGGGGATCAAACCCGTGACTTTTTGGTGTGTGGGACAATGCTCCAACCAACTGAGCCACCCGAACAGAGCAAGCACAGACTGTTAAGGGAAAAAAGCCATCCTTTGGACCTGTTCCACTCTAATACTCAACTGCTCTAGAATAACAAATCTCTTGCCCCATAGGCTAGTAAGTGGAGAAAGTAAATAACATCGTGCAGAGTCATGCTGAAAACAGTTTTTATCTCAGCCTCTCTCTGTATCCAATCCCAGGGGGGAATCTGTACAAAGTTGCACACACTTTCAAGTAACTTCTGATACTGGGGTCAACATGTAAATAAAGGAAACAAAAACTCACTGTGTTTTCTACCTCTGCTTCTTTTACTTGTGAGGATATTTTTAATGATCAAATCTGTGGGTAGAATGAAATACCTAGGGCCGTCATCTATCCAGAAATTTCATTTAGAACAGCCTTCAAACAATGAGAGGTCAAACAAGTGACTCATGAAACAAGGTAAACCAACACTCAGGTAAATAGGTAAAAAGTGCCAAAGGCATAAAACAAGAGCGCTCTCCCAGGGATAAACTGAGCCTGGACTGCAGATGGTTGAGGCAGCTGTAGCTGATGCAATTTAATTACAAGCTTATAAATTCTTGTGAGAAAACAGTAAGTGAATACATTAAATTATTCCGATATTCCATCTTCAGGACAAATGTCCACATAAGGAAGACCATTCAGAATCAAACTAATTCTACTTTTTAAAATAAATATAGCTATTTAAAATGTATTCATTGAAGACTGAATCTTATCTCTCCTATCAATATCTCAGACTACACACTTTCTAAGGGCAATGACTTGGACCTCCATTCTTAGCACACAAGAGGTACCTGGGTGTGGGGCTGTGGCCAGCGGCACTGGTTCTCCCCTTACCGAAGACGGCCAGGCCCAGAGCGTGGCAGCGGGCCCCCGGGCTCAAGTCTTCAGAGAGCTGAGCCTTTCCTACTCAGGAGAGATGGACCTGGGCCAGTCTCTTCTTGGGTGAGGAGCCAGACTCTACATGCCCTGTGTCATGGGAACTTCCAAACTGATCCTGTGTGTGTTCAGGAGGTCTAAACTCAACAAGGGGTCCTCTCTTCTGTGCCTTCCCCCCTCTTTCTGATATTATGGAATCTGAGGAACGGGCTGGATGGGTAAGGAAAGTTCATTTACAACTACGAAAAGGCATTGTCCTCTGACAGCATGACCCTTCCACCAGCCTAGCAGACTACAAAATCCTGTAGCCTTAAAACTACTCTCCCACAGTTTCATTTTTGTAAGATTATAATCTCTTTCCTGTTCCCACAGTTTATCTTTCACCTTCCTGGTCATTCATACAGCCATGCAGTCTGAGCCATGCAGTCTGAGCCAGGCAGTATTTATTTTCATTGTCAGAGGCAATAAAATATAGAACACCCTGGACTTCCAATTGCAAGACCCACTTCAAGTCTCTGGTACTCATATTAAACAAATTTATGGTTAAAAACCAGGTTGCAGCCCTGACAGGTGTGGCTCAGTTGGGTGGATGTTGCCCTGCCCGGTCAGGGCACATGCCTGGGGTTTGGGTCTGGTCCCCAGTCAAGACACACAAGACAGGAAACTGATCAATGTTCCTCTCTTATATTGACGCTTCTCTCCCTCTTTTACTCCCTCTTCCCCGCCCTCCAAAAATAAATAAATAAAATCTAAAAAAAATCAGGCTCTAGTCAGACCACCTAAGTTCCACTGTATACATGAGCTTTGGGCAGGATGGAGTTACTCAGTCTCTCTGTTTCATTAGTCATAAACTAGGCTGAATGATGGTATCCACACATAACAGGACTGTCGCAAAGGTTCAATGAATTAATATGTGCACAGCATTCGACCAGTAACTGGCACATAGTAAGCACTCAATAATGTTGCAATTGGTTTAAGTAGCTCAAGTAGGTAATTTCATCTCACTTTCCTCATGGTAAAAAAGAAAGCACCTACCCCTACACATCCATCTCTTAGTCCTGTAGGAACTGTCAAGCATTAGAGGATAGTTTGATGATGGGATGTTAGATTTCCTATAACCTCATCACACTGAAAATAGAAAATACAGTTGCTCTAATATTTATTATTAAGACGTCCATTCTGATTACATTTGGTTTTGGGGTAAAAAACACTAACCTGGAAGCCAGAAGGCGGCTCTGCAATTGGTCAGTAGTGCTAGATCCAGCTCCCCTCCCTGAGTCTTTTTTACCTTCCTGAAAATGAGGCAGCTGGATGACATAATCTTGAAGTTCCTTCAAGCAATATGGTTTTCACCAACATCAGGGACATGGACAAGTCTTAAATTGTGTGAATGAGCTTCTCAAGGGGGACTAAGACATTACTCTTACTTGTTTTTTTTAAAAGAATTTCACTTTAAAGAAAAAGGAAGACAAGAAGACGTGTTTTCATGATACTGACCCTGACGTGGAAGGAATATACCTAATGCCAAAAAGATGTGAGAATTAACAACCAGCCCGGAAGCTAGAGGCCACCTACTATAGTTAAAGTAGGAGCTAACCTAAACAGCAGTTTGATGGAATTTTATATAGCAAATGGGAAGAGTATGTAATATTGCCAAAGGCAGAATTAAAACTGACACAAGCCAGCTTTAAGAAGGAAACGGGCACACCTGACAGAAGCGAACGTGTGCAAAGAAAGGCAAGGCTACCAGAGGAGGCCTGGTGGCAGGGAGGGACAGCTAACTACTATTTTCACTCTGGCTAATAAGATGAAGCTGAATGAACTGAGATATTACAGACTGCTAACAGCACGTTTGCCTTAAATTAATAGGGCCAATCTGAACACTGGTTTCTCCTGTCACCGAGAGCTTCAGCACCTGTCCCCCATGTCTCTCTTCCCCTCACCTCCTGTTATTGTAAGTGACATTATCACCTGTACAGACCACACTCCTGACACCCTGGCCTCTCAGTCAGCTCCTTATGCTTCTCCGCAGAGACCTTTCCTCTATTCCGTCTCATTCTTACTCCCAGGACACACTTTGAACTTTGTCATCTCTGCAGTTTCACCTCCAAAATCACATTCAGACATCCCCCTTCCCACCCACAGCTGCCAATCCTTGTCAAAAAGCTTCCCGCCCATGAACAATTCTCTCATCTGTGAACTCTAATCCACTGGCGCTCCCTCGTTCTTCCTACCTACTAGCCCTCCTCACTTCACCCTCTGTCCTTACTCAGCTGAGGATTCAAAAGCCGTCACCATCCTCATTCCCTAGCAAATCCCTTGCCCTCTGCCTTCCAAAATGCCCATCTACACAGGAGGAAACCAATCACCCATTCTCTGTACTTAGACCTGAGGGTACCACTAAGTAAGCATTCATTCACCTACTCAACAAATACAGACAACCCTCGAACAACATGGCTCAAACGGCACAGGTCCACTTATATGGGGAGTTTTTCAATTGATCTGTGCAGTTCAAACCTGCTCTGTTCAAGGGGTAACTCCTTGGTTGGGAACCCACAGACTCAAAGAGCCAGCTTTAGCTCTACACCGATTTTCAACTACACAGGAGGTCTGCACCCCCTAACCCTGCCTTGCTCAAGGGTCAACAGTCTTCTTCTACAGAACGAGCACTGCATCAGATTCTGAAGCAGGGAAAAGGGTTTGTTGGTACTGGGTTGGCCAAAAAGGCCATAGATTTTTTTTCCATAAAAGACACATTTTTCATTTCCACCAATAATTTAATTGATTTGGGTATTTGGAGTCTGTCGGCTATCTTCCACTATTAGCTTCTAGTGGGCAGAGGCCCGGGTGCTGCTAAACATCTTCCAGTGCAGCCCTGGCTGGTGTGGCTCAGTGGGTTGAGTGTGGGCCTGGGAACCAAAGATTCCTGTCAGGGCACGTGCCTGGGTCGCAGGCCAGGTCCCCAGTGGCGGGTGCGTGAGGGGCAACCACACATTGATGTTTCTCTCTCTCTCTCTCTCCTTCCCCTCTCTCTAAAAATAAATGAAATCTTTTAAAAAACTAAATAAAACCCTTATCCAAACCACTAGTATCTCTACTCTTTCCCTACAACATCAGAGTGGTCATTAAAATCTGCTTAAAACCTTTCAATGGCTTTTCCATTTCATTAATAAAACCTTTAACTGTTCTAAAAACCCTGTGAGACCTCACCCTCTCACAGCTCACTCTTCAGCCTCCCAGCCTCATCTCCCCTTCTCGAGGATGCTGAGCACCTGTCTGCCTCCTGGGCCTTTGTCCTCAGCAAAGTCTCCTGCCAGGCTTGCTCTCTCACCCCTGACCTTGGAGGGTTTCAGCTGCTTCCCTCTCAATTTCCATTTAAACCTCAGCTTGAATTCACTTTGTCAGATCCTTCCGGAACAACTAATCTAAGGTAGGTATTATGTCAATTCTACTATATCCACTCTCTGCATAAAGCTATCAGACATTTAATTTTTTTTTTAATTTTTAAGGGTCAGGAGAGCACTTCTGTATCCCTAGCACCTAAATGCCCTGCACAAAATTGATATCCCATAAATTTGTGGAGCTCGTTAGAACAAATGATGTAAGATATACCAACTTCCTGAGAAAGCAGGTTCTGCCTCAGTTGCCAGACATAATCTTTTTTAAAATCCATCCTTTGAAAAACTTCATTTTCAAAACATAAGTAAAAAAGAACTTTTACCAACTGTTCACATTCTCACAGTATTATCTATAAAAAGTTTTTTACAAATCTTTCCTACTAGAAACTTGTTTCTCTCTACTGGAATACAAAAGATACAGATCATGACATAGTAGCAGTTAGTTAACTGTTTAAGACAGGAACTAAATTCAAACCCAAGTTCACGAAAGTAGAGAACTATGCAGGTTATCTCAGTGGAACTTTGCTTCCTGAGCCTGAGAATCCGTTCTCTTTGTGGAAAACAGCGGTTCCAGCAGGCCTTTGTTAGAGGACTAACCCCAGCCTCTCATGAACGACAAGCTCCTCTACTGAAAATCCTGGCCTGCTCCTGGCTAAACCCCAAGAGCACCCGCACTACTTCCTGAGGGAATACAATGTTTCCATCTAGGAAGACACAAAGTAAAATGGTAAATATTCTGAACCCTACAGTTAGTTTAGTCAGACCTTAGTATGAAACTCCATTTTAAAGATATTGTGAGGTCATTTCTGGCCACAGCAAAATAAAAATAATTATAACACCAGAAGAATCTGCTATTCGGGCAATAAAAAAAGGTTAAATCATTTCCCTGGATCGCTGGCATAAGTAAAAATAATATGGTGCAATGATGATCAGAGTATCTTTTAGTGAAGGACCTATGACGGACAGAGAGATTCAGAAGGAACTCTGACAGGTTATCTAGTCCAGTCTCCCTTGGAACAGATGACCCACCAGGGGTGTCCAATCTTTTGGCATCTCTGGGCCACACTGGAAGAAGAGTTGTCTTGGGCCACACATTAAATACACAACCACTAATGAAAACTGATGAGAAAAAAAAAAAAATGCTTTAAGTAAATTTACGATTTTGTGTTGGGCCGCATTCATAGCCATCCTGGGCCGTGGGCTGGACACCCCTGACACCACCCTGTGTAGATGGCAATCTGACCTCACTGGGAAGGCCCTTCATATAAGCACAATGTAGGATTCTAACTACGGTCACTGCCCGAGGCTTCTTCACTTGGTCTCCATTTATTCAGTGAGTTTGGCTAGCTCATGCTATATGCCACTGACATCAAATTCTACTGCAGAAGGAGCTGGAGGCGTTTCACTGGCCACTCCATCGACATTCAGCAAACCAGTAAGTGGTCCCTCCAGAACCCTGTTCTCAACCACCATTCCTCTACACACTCAGCTTCGTAATCACCGAGCTGCAATCCCGACACCAGGGCATACGGCTTGCTCCTGGGGCAGGCTCTGCCGCCCTGCTAATACAAAGACACACATGGGCAGTATTTCAAAAGTTACTTTCCAGACTGGTTAACTGGATCTTATAACACAGTTTCCTTTCTTTCTTTTTTTTTAAGTATAAAAGGTGACAGAATGTCCAGACTGGTCTTGATGTTATTTACAAAAGGTTTTAAAATACACTCTACATAGTTCTGCCTGAAATTAGTAGAATGCAGTTCTGTAGCATAGTAGCCCGTAATCATTTAAAAGTAGGGTTAAATGACAACTTAACTTTCTTTTAAATGCTAGTGTTTAAGTTAAGTAGGTATGATTTGATGAAGACTACTGTAGATCCTGAAGGGGACTTCAAGGTACTTTAAAGACGTTTAGATGCTAAAACCTTTACATGTAATGTTACATCTGTATTTTATTAGAAGACATAATTATTTTCCCTTAGCTCAGCTTTAACAAAAGTAGTACTGTTGGTATTATTAGCTATGAACGGGGGCTTTTTGGTACAAATGAAGAGAAAAATTGAGCCAGAGAGGAAGAACAAGTGGCTGAGAGTCCGACTGAAGAGAAAAGCAGGTTAAGAAGTGCTGGAGGCAACAGCCCAAAAGAAGGGAAAAGAGGGAAGCCAGAAAAACAAAGGAGTAGAGAACCAGTTATGTGCAAAGGTATGAAGACGGTAACCAAGGAGTAAGCTAAACTGTGATCAGAAAGACAAAACAAAGGGAAGAAACAGTGCGCACACTTGTGCACATCATTATAACACTGAGGGGAAAAAGAAAGGAGTCTGGTGGGAAGTGGGGTCAGTAGGTCCTTAGCAAGTTACCAGGCGGGGAATTCTGCCCAAGGACAGCTTCATGGCTTTCCAGAACAAACGACAGGAAAAGTGGAGACTCGTACAAGGATGCACACAGGACATTTCAAAATACGTGCATTTAAAAATGTTTATCTTAGAAGAAAAGAGAACTTGCAACTATTTGGAAATTGCAAAAAAAAATATCTCTAATCCCCTTAAACCAACGATAACTATGCTCAATATTTTGGCATTCGTGCTTAGAATTTGCATGGAAAAAAGTAGTTACACTATATAAAGTTACATTTTCCTACGTGTGCCTTTAAAGATGTGTTAAAACACGAGTAAAGGCTGTGAAATATTTTGTTCATTAAGCTGTATCATAATTTAATATCAACTAGGTCATTCAGGATGCTTCTGACTTAAAAAATTTAAAAATAATACTGCAATTTACGTACTCTTGTACATTAATCTTAGAGCACATCCTTCAGATAATTTAACTTTTTAAAAGATTTTATTTATTTTTAGAGAGAGGGGATAGGAGGGAAAAACAGGAGAGAAACATCAATCTGCAAGAGATATATCGATCAGTTGCCTCTCTCATGTCCCCAAGTAGGGAACTGGCCTGTAACCCAGGCATGTGCCCTGACTGGGGATAGAAGGGGCAACCTTTTGGTTCACGGACCAGTGCTCAATCCACTGAGCCACGCCAGCCAGGGAGATAATTTAATTTTTAAGTGAAATCACCCAAAAGACGTAAAATTGTCACCGATCAGTATACACTGCTAGACTGGCTGTGTCATAATACCTTTACCAACAATGTCTAAGCTGTCAATTTGGTAAGTCATATATTCTGTCGTTTTTAAATCTGCATTGCTGTATTATCTGCATTTTGTATCCTACGCTTATCAGTTAGTTTTTACTTTGACAAATAACTGCTCTACGTTACCCTCTTTATGAGATCACTCATTTTCACCCCGCACCAACTGCAAGCGCGAGTTTTCTTTAGCAAAAACTTTCTCCTAATAGATGAGCAAGCACGTGTGTGATGGCTGAAAACTGTCAATCTGAAGTACGGAATATGGCAGTCTTTGTAGTGACTTCTTGGCATAGAACAAAATCTCCAGGGACTACAAATTACTTGGGGCTTTGAAAGAGTATTTCTAAAGACCTCCCGTGCGCTGTCACGCCTCTGCAGCTTTGTAAAGACCACGTTCTCCACACAGGAAACGGTCTTTCTGGTCAAAGCCTATCTCCCCCACATGCTCTCCCCTCACCTGGGCGCTGACCCGCCGCACCTCTCCTAAACAGTGGTGACACTGTGGCTAAAGCATGCGCAGTACTTCGCGCATGTTCCCTCCCTAACTAGGGAAAGCTCACACAACCTTCTTAACTATCCAGTAAGGCCAAATATCCCGAATGTTTCACACCGGTCAGTATTGAACATGCAGGGTTCATGTCATCACAATATCTCATTTTCTAGAAGAGGAAACAACAGTTCAGATGAAGATGGTTCTCACGATCACGCCAAGCCAGGCCCAGAACCGCTCTTTCCTGACAACCTGCCCTCTGCCCAGCCCACTCTCTGAGCTCTGCCCAGCTGGTGACACCCTGCAGCCCGGCCAAGCATTCTAGGAACGCTTCTGAACGAGAAAGCCAAGTCAGTCTGAACTTTCAAATGCATCAGAACTTAAAGATTCAAATACAATTTACTTCAAAGCAGTCACTCAGGAAAACTAAGCGAATATTTCAATGATGTTAAATTGATTAAAGGAGTTCTATAATTTCTCTTCGAAAACTCCCATAGGGCCAGTTTATAAGAAAATCGTAACTCTTAAACTAAAGTCAATTTCATTTTGGTATATCGTTTTTTACTCCAATTGTTGTTACTCAGTTTTTCCTTCACCTTATTCTGGGATTAAATGATCATTAGCCACTTCAAAAATGTATATCCAGCTTCAAAGCATAAAGATTTAAGAGTAAGTTCATAACCTCTTAAGGTGTCTTTTTATATTCCTTCTCTTTCCAAAGAGAATTTGAAGTAGCTTTATTACTATTTTGAAAAAACATTTAAAGATGTAAATTGTTTTTAAAAGAACATTTTTAGTTACACCTCATGCAATCACGTAACTACTGAAAACTGTCTCAAACTGTATTTGGAGGATACCCCAAAGATAAGCACGTCAGATATGTAGTATACTTAAATATGCAGAAAAAACGCTTTAAAGTATACACACCAGAATGTTGTAAATCTAACATCCATTGAGAGACAGGATTATGAGACATTTTAATTTTTGCTCACCTGGACTTTCTTACATTCCTACTATGGATATGGAGAATGTATACAATTAAAATGTGTGTGTGTATATCAAACAAATAAGTATATATAAACATATTTTGTAAAAAATTTTAAATGGATTTTTAGATAAAGAGGTGGGGTAGAGGCAGGGAGAGGGGGTGGGGACACGCGCGCACACGTGTGCGCGCACACACACACACACACACACACACTGATTTGTTGTTCCACTTAGTTGTGCACTCACTGGTTGCTTCCTGTGTGTGCCCTGACCAGAGACTGAACCAGTACACCTGGTGTATCAGAACCCTCTAATCAACTGAGCTGCCCGGACAGAGCTACATATATATTTCTAAATTTCAAGATCTAAGCATTAAAGATGCTTAATCTATATGTGTACATCTCAGTCTTTAAGAGCTCGAAACCTGGCTCAAGAAGTGTATCCCTGCATGGATTCTGTAAGAGGCAGGGTTCACAAAGAACCCTGAGGCTGGGTTTTCTTACCTCCTTGCCCTTCTGTACACTTCTACGACTATCAATTCAAAAAGGACACTTTGCTTATTCTAAGTGAGCCACTACCCCTTGAAATGTTTAAAGCACATACCAACGGTAATTACATTGCTGGTGACTTGAAAATGGGTCACCCCACACAACTGATTAAAACTCTCTTACGCAATCTCCCTTTGGAGGAAACAAGGACAGCCTGTACACATATTTCAACTAGATCTACTTCCTTAAGAGAAGATGGTACGCATCTGCAGGTATTACAAAGTTCTCAGAGCACACAGACAGGCAAAGAAAAAATTAAGAAGTTAAATCAGCCCAGTCACTTGTCCCGACCAACTTCACATTCCATCACTAATTTAAGAACGCACACAGGCTGCTGTCGTCATTAGTTAATAGACAGCCAACGTCCAAAGTGGAGACTATCTTCACTTTGAAGGCTGTGATGAAACAATTGTATTACCTGGAAATATACCATAAGACAAGTCTTGAGAAACAGCTACATTTCTACAGGATACATAATTGCATTTCTATAGGTTTACTGCTAGTTTCAACAAGCTACACTGTTTCCTTTCAGACTAGGTATCTGGGGTGAAAAACAACTAGACTTAGCACGCCAATTTTCAGTCTGATTTTTTTAGTCTAAGTAAATAGGCATTTATGAGATAATCTTAAGTGATGTATATGGTTTGAACATTTTGTAAAGGGTTAAAGGTTACATCACTCAACTGCATAAAGTTCAAAATGCCCACGTAAAGGTACACCCTAAAGCCCAGAAATAAATGGGGGACGGGAAAGGCCTCCCAACCTGCATGGAGCCTGTACCCCACCACCCTAGAGTGGCACTGGGACAAGGCTGCTGCCAGCTACACAGACAGTAAAGCAGATCCTTGGGAACTGTCTCAAAGACTCAACACCTCACAGCCCTCCTAGCTCACCATCTGGTAACTAAAGCTCAGAGGCCCTTGTAGCATTGGGGATCCTTCCAATTCAATTACCCGTAAAGTATTTCTCAATTACTGAGTTTAGAAGACTCACCTAA
Organism: Macrotus californicus; assembly: GCA_007922815.1. NCBI lineage: Eukaryota > Metazoa > Chordata > Mammalia > Chiroptera > Phyllostomidae > Macrotus > Macrotus californicus. The sequence continues at coordinate 50,914 of VMDR010005413.1, forward strand.
GAGACTGTAAATCAGTTTATTCTTAACATGAGCACTAACAGTTCCTAGCTTGACATGGAATTAGAGATGCTCTGTAGTATTTTATAGCACGAAGCTCTCTAAAGCACATAAAGTAGCTAGATGTCGGGGGAGAGGCTGCTGTAGTTGATTGGGAATTAGCCTGTGACTACCCTAACTTTTCTGCATTATTTACCCTAGGCTGAATTGTGGGGGCCATTTTTGATCTACCTCTTTAAAAAACCTTTGTGTTGGGGCAGGCGTTTATGTCAAATCTCCCAGAGACCTGGCATTAGTTCCGAAGACAAGCCAGCAGCAGTAGCAAGATGTTTCAAGTCTGGCGATTCTGAACGAGAGGCTCAGTGCAACTGTCAGAGAATGCTCACTATACTCAATTTTATTTTCTTCTTTACTAAAATGGGTCAATATTTTATAGTATTTTAAAATCGTCTATAAAATGAAATTTTTAAAAGCTGGATTAAATTGTTGCCTAAGCTAAATTACTAGCATTCTATAATCTCAAAACACTTAAGGTGTCAACCTTCAATCATACATACCTCTACTGCACCTGACACAAAAGTATCTAAATTGTCACAAAGTATCGTAGTGGAGGTGACACCTTAACAACATCAACAATCAGGGCAGAAGAAAGAAGAAGATGAGGAAAAGTACTTCTTTATACAATCCCACTGAGGTTTCTACTCTAGTTTCTTCAGCTGTTTAAAGGATCGAAAAGACCAGGAGTGAAGAGAATGGAAAAGGAATATTTCACTGCTAGGTACCCCGAGCTGCAGCGAACAAAACAAAGTAGGGTACAGAGAGGACTTTTCAGTGGCAGAAATAGAGCAGATACTATGTGATATTAATTCCAACAATCTGGCGTTTAAAATGAAATTGAAGGTATATTTATCAT